>JAYJMA010000003.1:340114-352307 GCA_036873895.1 Parotocinclus cabessadecuia
AGAGAGAAAAACGATTAAGATTAATCAATAAGTAACTGCATTTTCTCTTTTCTCTCCCAGCTGATGCCCCAGTACCATTTCCAGTCCTCCAAAGGACTTCCTGCTGAGGACTCGATATCCTAAAGTGACTCTGTGTATCAGACGAAATATTTACCTTTTATATTATTCTATTTAACTGTTTAATTATTTACTTAATTCTACTATTAATAGAACCTTAACTATTTCAATTAACATCTAGGCTCTCAAGTTGGTCGAGTCCAGAGTTGAGTCTCGAACCTCCCAGGGTTTCTTCCTTACAAGCTTTAGGGAGTTTTTCCTTGCCACCGGATTGGACGTATAAGATAATATGATGTTTGAAAGCTGCTTTGAGACGATGCTCCGTTGTAAAAAAGCGCTATGGAAATAAATCAGACCTGACTGGAGTTGATTAAGAGAAATGTCCGAATCAAATTTCGATTTTTTAAAAGGATGCTTGGGGTGGAAAGCAAAAGGGAGGTGAACAATCTGAAGTGATGCAGGTTGTGACCATAGCAAGCAAGAATTAAAAAAAAAAAACTCCTTTTATCCCTGGGTGGGTCTGATCTAACAGTAGAAAAGCACTTTGGTTTATTCATTTTGTGTTCGTGTCTAAGAGCTAAAGTGATCTTTATGATCCATTTTGGGAGGAATCCAGGTCAGTTCAGATACAAACAAGCCACGCTCGGATAGCGTGGGCATCGAAAAAGCATGGAACAAACACCCTTTTAGCATCATGACGATCTCGGAAGGGGACTTTGGATCTACCTGCATGATTTTAATTAAAGATAAGTTCCGCTTTGTCTAAGTCCAAGCTTAGGTTACTAATCTGAATTCAATACATCCATATGTTGCACATTGGAGGCTAATGTGCGAACAGGGAAAATATTGAAACCCATTGCATTTAATTTGGCTCTAATCAATTCAGATTGACTGCACTTAACATGCAAATGCTTTCAGGTCAAATCCAGCCCAGAACCCTTAGCTTGGCTGGAGTCCCAGATCCCACTGCTTTTTCTTTATACTGTAATATAATCTGTTGAATGTCTGGATTGGTATTTGATGCTCTGAATTTCAGTTCTGCCAGGTACAAACTAGATATTTATACATTTGCAACTGTGCTACTCGACAAAACAGCTATGAGGGGTGCGACGGAGTTGATAAGTTCTTTAGTATCGGGGTTTTCAGCACGTGCTGAAAAAGCCACGCGCGGTTCGTTTTGACGGGTTTTGTTTTCCGTGTGTGTAAGCTGTGAACGCATTTGATATTCCAAATAGACACGAGACACTAACGATCTGCACAACGCGCTCGCATCGAGGGTCAGGGCCGGTACTGATTAATGCTGAAACTGTGCAAAAGTCTTAGGCCACCAAATAGATTCGTCGTTGTTTTGTCTTAGCAGCGGTTTAACCACCTCAGCCTGTAAAAGTGCTTCTCACCCTGTCTATTTGTATTCAGTGTTAAGAGCTGAGCAGAAAAACAGGAAAACAGCCTGGCCAGGGATAAAGTAATCAATAACAGCAACCGGCAGCTCCATCGGGGTAGCAAGCTGACCCTGAGCTCGCTCAGAAATGGTCTTTTTGGAAGGGTAGAAGCCAAGAAACCAGTTTTTTGGGAAGAGTATCACGGTGAACATGGCAACGTTTACAAACATTGGAATGAGGATCAGTAGAAAGAGGGCTGTGGAGTGACAAATCCAAGTCTAAAGTCCATCTTTGGGTCCGTTATGTTATATATGGCCATTATACCATTGCTAATACAACAAATCTAATTGTGGCCCGAGCCTTTTGCACAGTCCTGCACGTGCTGTGTGGAAGAAGACTGGAGGCTGATCGCGCCCAAATGAAAGAGCGTGTATGGAATGATGGCAGAAAAACGAGGCCAATTAATGATACAAGCTGAGACGATTCGCCAGGAGCCACAGAAAAGGCACGGGAATCAATAAAAGCGCTCCGGCCACGCTGTCTCGTTCATATTTTCCCAATTACACAATTCCACACTCGCGCTTGTGTAGAGCCTGTTTGTTCAGTTTCTAATAGACGAACGCTCAGGAGTGTGTGATCAGGACTGACGGGAACAGCCGGCGAGTTCACGAGGTAAGCTTTCTCAAATTGATTTGTTAAACACCATTTTTAAAGACACTTTGCAAAACATTTGTGCAATGGTCTGGGACCGAGGTCATTACGGCCTGTATCTGTGAATAATTTCATAAGGCAGCCGGCTATTTTGACAGTACCCCGAAGCGGCCACGCTCCCCAGCTTCCCACTGAGACGCAATAAGGAAGTTTCAGATCTTTAATTTGTAATCATCAGCATGTCACCCTCCCGGCCACGTTTAAGGACCCGCCTGGTAAAACGGGAGCGTGAATAACACGAATCACAGCAACAAAACTTAGGCAGCTCCAGGAGAAAATGTGATCATCACGCACCGCCGGGGCGCCTCCTAGGGAGAGCAAATTGGATGAGCTGAATACAGAGAGCCCCGCCTTTAATTTCATTAGTTTATTCTTAAAAAAGGGCACAACAGCACCCCTGGAGTCTAATTTCCAAACCTCTGTTTGTCTGATGCTTGCTTTGTTGTTATGATTACAGTCGTATCAACTAATAAAGACCATAAGAAAGTCCTTTCTGATCTATTCCTGCGTTAAATGACGTCCCGTACCAGTCACGTAAATTCAGAGCGTCACATTTCACGTCTGAAATTTTTATTTTTTTTTAACTCCGTGAACCTTGTGCACCCTTTAAACAAAACAAAACAAAACAAAACAAAAAAAAAAATACCTGGAACAAAGTGTAAAGAAAAATGGAAAAAAAAAAAAAAAAAGAGAAAGTGCCACCCGGCGAATCTAATCTTCTCTTCTTTACCGAGAAAATAATAAAGGAGAAAAGACAAGAAGTACGAGGGGAAGATGCGGCACCCTTAAAATGTGTCTGGAGCAAAGGAGCAAATAAAAAAGTCCGAAGACTTGCAAGGTCGTCCCTGGTTGGCCCCTGTGGGCCGCGGCACGGAGCCTTTCCTCAGCGCGACGGTGTGTGTTTATGGGGGAAAAGACACCAGTCTAAAGGATGAAATTGAACAGATTAGCATGAGCCGCCCTGCTTTTGATTGCCTCTGACTGAAAATATTTGAAAGCCACCAGGGGCCCCTCAGATGTTATGATATGGTCAATTCAGCTCCCAATGCGTTTTTCCACCGGCTCCCGTTATAGAAATTGAATTGATATTTTGTAAACTTCATTTGCGGATAATGTGATCTGACAGGGACAAATGCACAGGCGAATTGTTTTCAAACCGACTCCAAATGAAACTTATTACAGGGTAAATGTGGATTTCTTTGTCTTCCCCGCTCTCCCTCGGCATTGTTCGCGTCTCCCTCTTAGACCCTGAATATGTATCCATTTTCAGGGTAATTGAATTGGTACTGTCATGTGTGGAGGCCAACAGATTCGCACGGCAGGGCGGATGGCCCGAGTGATTGAATTGAAAAAAAAAAGGGAGAAAAAATTTCCTTCGCCATGAGCCCACTAGGTCACAGTGTCATCATAAGATAGACACACCTCACTGTTTTCTGATTACACCGACGCCCCCAATTGTCTTTCCAATAATCTGCCCCTCTGATATAATGCAGACTTTTCCAATTCGGCCGGCTCCGGCCAGACCTCAGATGTGTTACATATTAATTTCCTTCCCCCGTAAAATTTGCTCAGCTTTAGTTCAAATTCAGTTAGCGGGATTGATGAAAGTGGCAAAAGGATACGACGTTTACTGATTCTCCCTTTTCACCTTTGATTAGCTCCACTTGTGAATTATTCCTTTGCTGTCAGTGTGCTATTAAGCAGCCGGGAGGGCCGAGCTCAAAGCTGGGAGCCGGCAGAGGGAAAATAAGGGGGCCCGCAATCCTAACACTGCATCCTGACACCACTACAGGCTCATTAAAAAGACAGACTGGGCGTACGCACGTCAGGAACTGTAGCTGTTGATTACAGATTAAAAGGGGCTTATGATACGCAGGATCCCAAGGGCTGCCGGGAAACGGCTAAATAACAGAGGGTAAAAACCCGTAGTCATTTCTAGCCATGAACAAATATACGCTCAAAGGATTGCATTTAAGGGTCGCTGACATTTCGGTTTGATCCAGTGCGTCAAAAATGCATTCCGTAGTCCAAAAAAGACGTCATGCGCAAAAGTATTAGGCCACCATTTGTTTAGCTATATCATTGTTTTTCACCGGATTCAAATCCATGCATTATTATTTCCCATTCCTCTTTGTTCCAATAAAAGCAGACAGTACCGGAGATGTTTACTTTGCTACAGAAAAACAGCTTCTCTAGGCTAAACGTTTAGTGTTTCATTTACATTTATGGCATTTAGCGGACGCTCTTATCCTTACGTTTAATGCAGTCTTACAATCCAGGCCGTCGTGGGTTAAGGTTCTTGCTCTGGGACCCAACTGTGGCAGCTTGGCAGAGGTGGGATTTGAACCCTGGACCTTCTGGTCCGTAGCCCAGTACCTGAATCGCTAGACCATCCCAGTTTCCGGCCCTTACACGTATTTTTAAAGGGTAGCCCTGTTTCGGAAGTTGAGCATGCAAAGGTAGGGTAAAGCTCACAAGACAACTTGTCAGCAGTATGTTATAAACGGTCAATGTACCGTGTCTAAAACAACAAACCCAACGGTGGCCTGAGACTTTTGCACAGCGCTGTATGCAAATAAAGTACGGGAAACGGTTAAAGGGGTGCACTAATAATGAAACTGTTCGTACCGCAGGCCAAATGGAATGAATGACAAAGGGCAGAATCTCTTAACCAGAGCGACTTGGAACGAATCAAATCTTACGACGTGGGATCCGAACACATTGAGGTTCCAGGTGCCTCAGCGTGGACCTTCAGGTCTATGACCTCGACTGCTCCAGCAGCACTGCTGTGTCTCATCCACTCAGACCAGCACGACGCACGCTAACACACCACCATCACATCGGTGTGACTGCCGTGCTGAGAACGATCCACCGCCCAAACAGGGCCTGGTCCGTGCTGGTCCTGTGGGGGTCCTGACCCTTAAACAGATGGACCACCGTCTGCAGTTTTAGGAATTACAAAGTGCTCCGCTACGGTAGCTTGATCCAATTGGGAATGAGTGTAGACAGCTAATAAGGTGGACCTGATAAATTATTCGGTGGCATCATTTCAAAACCGGCGTTGGCTGCCGCATAACACAGACTGCTTGTAATAAAGGCTCATTAGATTAATAGAATATTAAGCGAATAGTTGCATGTGAAATACGGATATGTCGCGTTATTGTTGTGTGGGGTGGTCACGACTGTAGGCTGGATCGAAATCAGACCCAAGTCTGAACGACACTAGTAGGAGACTGGCGCTCTTGGTTTCGGCATCCGTCCTGCTCATTTGGCCTCGTTTCGTTAGTGAGTAAACAGCAGCTTAATTGCCTCTTATGTTCAATTATTTTTTATGGACATTTAGAGGGCATGTAATTGCCATGGCTATAAACATTGACTTGTGTCCCCCAGACATGACTGGAATCCCGCTCTAAAAACCATCTCCGATGGCAACCTGCCAAACTCCCTTGATGTTAGTGAGCAGTTTGTCATAAAATGCTAATTGCTTATTGACCGGAACCCTATATGGAGATAAGAAGGCCGGGTACGCAGCAGGCACAAAGCTGCCGATATCACGGATCATTTGAACACGTGATGAGCTAAGAGGACCGAGAGAGAAAATATGAGATTTCAGCTATAGCTCATTTTAACGTGCAGGAACGTTCAGAGATTGATTCGGCTCCGGAGCTGGACAATTTAAACAAACCACCGCAAGGTCAAGTATATCTCAGATTTGAATAAATATACGAGCCAGGCCTACAGCATTTAGTTTCGGTCTCGGGCCGTTCCTTATTTCAGTCCGATGTAGGAGCTGACTCATTTCGAGCAGAACGCAATCGCTTTCAGCTGGATGTAATCTGCATAGACACTTGCAAAAGGGCAGAACGAAATCCGTTAAGGGAAGGCTTTTTACAAACATACCCAATATTTACACCATACGTTGCACTCTCATCGTACCGTGCGCGATTTAAGTCTCAAATATAATCAGGTCAGATATAAAAGAAACATCCGCAACTCATAAAAAGGTGTGAAGACACTAATACTCGGTAACGCGCGACGGCACGAGACCTCGGCTGCAGGCCATAATTAATAGGCTTCTAATGATGTTAATTCATTCATTCATTATCTTCCGTTTAATCCGCATGGGGTCGCGGGGCCAGCCGGTGCACCTCCCGCAACTCTGGGTGGGCCCAGACAGGGCACCAATCCATCGTAGGGCGCACACACACACACGCGCACAGTCACGCACACTCATGTCTTTGGACGGCGGGAAGAAACCCGAGTACCCGGAGTAAACTAGCCCGCGACCCCGTGTGGATTAAGCGGAAGATAACGAATGAACTTACTGTGATTGAGGTTCTCAAACTTTACTACAGGACGGCGTTTGCATAGCAGGAGTATGCGGAACCAAAAACGTTTGAATGCCACCCGAATACGGTGAGAAAATACTCATCCCAGTGTGATCATAACACAAGCTGTTAGTCCCGTATCGTCCTAAAATCCTTCCATTCAAGCAACAGAAACCCAATAATGTAAAGGACTGTAGTAATTAGCCAGCGTAGCGGCAACTGAAATGTGTTTATGGATAAACAAATCAGCCTTCGGTTTCTGTGCTGTGCTTCCTGTGGCTAAAGGAAGCGTACGGGCGGGCGGATACAGGACACGCCCCGGAGGCTTTTCATCATGCGGTCCATTCAGATATTGGATTTTATTTGAGTGCGCATTTCTATATGAACATTTCATAATGTTTTCGCGTCGTATGGTCTGCGGAGTTAAACCTACGTAATCTGTGAGCGAAGAATCAATTTTTATGAAATCATTAAACTTCCTGCTGCCGGTCATGGCTTGGAAAATAGTGCCCTCTGGCTAAATCTATACCTCGTTATGGTTATGCGAATACGCTGTGGCAAGCAAGAAAAACTTTTACTTCACATCTGATACGTCCGTTTTTGCAGAAAATGATTACTTTTATACGACTGTAATATCTGCACCGTCCACGCCCATCCAGAGTTAATATAGCTTGGAAAACTGAGCAGTGTACTTATAACAAGCGAGAAATTGGAAACTATAAAGTTCGGGGCGACGTCCGAATCGAAACTTTTCCGCCGCAGATTGGAATCGAGTGCGGGTTCCCAAACGTTATCTGCTGTCTAAACCTCAAACGATGCAGGGGGAATTATCAGTACATTACTGTATATGAGACACATATATCTTCCGTGCTCATTATATGGTGGCTAAAATAAAAAAGAAATAATAAAAAATAAAAAAAACCCTCCAGGTTCCTGGTGTTCTTGGACACTAACTAGTGTGATGCATCTTCCAAAGGTGGGTGCATGCAAACCGTGCCCTGGCTGGGCAGCCTTAGATTAATGGCAAACTTTCTACTAGAGATCACGGTGTATTGAGCTCTTACTGGCTAAAAAGATAAAGTTAAAACTGACCAAGACATAGAACCTCGCAGGTTATGCGAGCTATTATTACTGCTCCAGAAGTTAAAATTGATTTTGCTCCAAATGGGCAAAACATTTCAAATATCACAGTGCAGATCCAATATCAGATTATTTAACATGAGGAATAAGTGTGCAGGCGTGACGAAGTGTGTGTGTGTGTGTGTGTGTGTGTGTGTGTGTGTGTGCATCACGCTGCACGGCGACAAAATACCGAGACCCTCCTGGGAACAGACATACGGTAAGCGTACGTGATTATTTACTCATTAAAAACTATTAGGCGTACTTAAAGAAATGCGCTGTACGGACGAAAGTATTGGGACGCCCATACATCGTGGGGCATAAACCCATGGGCATTAAAAAGGTGAGCAGAAAAGGCAACTGAAGAGGGGTGCCCCCGCTTTGAGGGTGTCACTTAATGCGCAGGGTCCCATTCTACGATCTACCTTACAGTTTGGCATTCGAAGGCGTTTACGGACCGATTTGTATTTTCAGCATCCCTGTCTGCGGCATGGCATCAGATAACGGGCACTGCCAGGACAGTGAGTGATACGCCGTTGTAGATTCGGCTCAGTGCCACCTGCTCGTCGTCTCACGGCATCGCTTCGGTCACGTGCAAAGACGAAAAAGGCGAGCGAGAGAAATGAGATTCGTTTTTTCCATTTATACAACGGCGATAACAGGTAAAAAAAAAAAAAAAGAAAAAAAAAGAAAAGACAAAATATTCTCTCAAGATTGAAGATACAAGCTCGGGACGATAAGGGAACGTCGGGCCAAGCCACAGTGCCACTGTGACTATTTCATCTTCCATGGTAACTTAAACCGAAGGCAAGCGCCTTCACACTCCAGGGCTCGCTGCCAGCGGGCCAAGATTGAGTGCGATTGTAATAATTCATAGACTTTAGGCCTCATATCTCTGAAGGTGAGCGATCACATCAGACATTGATGAGGTGACCACTGGCTGCTTCGTGTGGTCAGTGCAGACAGGCAGTGACCCCGGGGCTGAATAAAATGATATCACTTAGGTTTAACCAGGGGAGCATGCACCGCTGATGGCTGTAATGTCTCGGGGTGCAGCTTGTTTTTGTCACTTCGTTCCCACCTAACATGTTAGGGCATCATGATACTGGATAAGTGGATAAATTCATTGAAAAGTGCACATGCTGAGACTGTCCTTGAGCTCAGCTGAGCTGAGATGTGACATGAAAAGCCCTTCCCTCCCAAACGTCCGCGAGGCGAGGATCTGAACCTTCTTCGGCTATGACCTAGCATGCACTTAACAAACACTTTAGGCGAATAATGATTATAGCTTTTTGTAGTTTTTCATTGTCTTTGCCTGCCATATATATTATTTGATTGCTTGTTTTGATTTATCTTAATGGTTTTTCTCTAATATATTTTGTTTCAATTTGATTATAACGCTTTGTTTTTAGTTTTTCGGTATTCATTTATTCCGCTTGACGTAATAGTTTTCTTTTTTTTTTTTTTTTTAATTCTATTTTATTAAGTTTAATTGCGTATTAAGATTTTTTTTAACCGTTATTATTGCTATTATTTTTGTTTATTCTGCTTGAGGTGATGGAAGTTTTGCTTTGTATTTCATGAAGTTTATTTCCGTTTGATTGTAATTTTAAAAAAAAAAACTTTTATGAATGCTTTGTTTTTATTTAGTCTGAACGAGGTTAGACATTTTTGGTTTTTTTTTTTATTTTGTTCTATTTTGTTAGGTTCAATTACATTTTGTTGTCATAAAAAATTTTTTTTTACTTTTATAAATGATTTATTTGCATTTATTCTGCATGATAATCACATTTTATTGTCATTTCATATTTTCTTTAACTGATTTATTCTTATTTATTCTGCCCGAGGTGATATAGCTTTTTTTTTTTTTAATTACATTTTATTTGAATATTTTTTACTTTTTTTACTTTATAATTTTTATTTATTTTATGGTATATATGCGTGGTTTGAATGTTTTAGCTGATGTTTGGATAATATTAACCAGTAAAGAGCATCTTCTGTCCACCCAATAACCCTATCCTCCACTCCAGTCTTATCATCATTAGCCGTTGGATACAGGTATCGTATAAGTAGCTTTTACGGTGGCCCATTAAACTGTCATTTAGGCAACTGTGCATGAAGAGCCTTCAGATAAGGGGCAGTGCTGATCCAGAGCCAAGATTTTGAATCATAGCCATCTGCAAAGTGCTTAAATCACAGCCCACACTCAAGCAGTCAAGGGTTTCATTAAAGAAGAAGTCATTCAGTAAGACAAATACTTTTAAAACGGAAGGACGGAAAACATCGACAGGATGGGGAGGCGAACTCTAAAGTGAGCACTGGTGCTTGCGCAATTACACCGCAGACCAAAATAAATTGTAATACTTGTACTAAAGGAGCAGCGTCTAATTTAGGATAGAACTGAGCTACGACAGAATAAATAATAAAGTTGAAGCTTTATTAAGATTTGCTAAAACTGTGGAGCTGGATTGGAGTAAATGATGCTGATATGCCTATACGTATATATATATATATATCTATGTGTGTGTGTTTGTGTGTGTGTGTGTGTGTGTATGCTAGTGTTCCACTCACAGTTTGTTGTTATAACTAGGGCTGGCGCGATAATGTTTTTTAATGCCCGATACCGATACCGATACTGCAAACTTGAATGTGGCGATACCGATACCAGAGCGATACGTTGCTAGCACCTCTTGTAACACTGGCGTTGCGTACGCTGCACTCTGCTGTTTTATTTCGATCATCCACGCCGCTAGCTAACAGTTCCAGCTGTTTACGGCGCGCCGTCCAAATTGCAGTAAAGCATAAACGTGATAGGAAAGGTATCGGATTCAACTGTTTCCCCCCCCATCCGATCTCCGTTCCGGTGATTTCACCACATATCGAAAGGATACCGATACCAAACATCGGATCGGGGCAGCCCTAGTTCTAACCGTCGCTAATGGGCGTATATGGTGCCCATATTAAAAGAGAAAAATCTTTCATCATCAGCTCACAAATCGCTTTTTGGTGGTTAAAAACACAGAGATTAGGATTCCGACTAATTCAAATGTAGGCCAGCGACCGGCCTTCGCCACCTTTGTGTTCTTTATCACTGCAGAAGTAAAAAATGATATTCCCACGAGGCATGCGAGTGCGAGATAGAGATTATGAATAGCGTCGCCTCGCCGAATGGAGTGCCTGCGCTGACACGGCCTGTGCCGCGCTCTGACCCGATCCACATTTGTTAAGGGCCCCACACGCCGAGTGGAAGCTCGACACACTCCGAAAGCTCTCAAAGCCACTGTGTTACATACATCAGAGCGGAGAGATAGCATCAGCTATAGCTTTCGTTCATGATGTGCTCCTTGTCGGTAAAGTAGCGAGCCTCTGAATAGCCTCGCTGCGAGTTTTTTAAACACACTAAATCAGACCTTGAAAGAAACGTGTATATATATATTCGGCTGATAACCCCATTTCCAGCAAGCATTCATTGAAATGATATAATAACTGACACGGAAGGAGTAGCCGGTGCGAAGGGGAAAAAAAAAGAAAAAAAAAAAACGCCATTTGATAAATAAGGTATTTGCAAGTTCCTTTGTGGCCTGGCCTTTTATGACGAGAGGAATTTAGGCGGCGCGGAAGGCCGAGTTAAATTGAATGCCAAAAAACTCTAAGCTTGTATGTCTAAAAAGAAATTCAATTAAATGGGATTTTAGTGTTCTGAATTCATGGGAGTCTTTGCTCAGCTGATAAGGGCTCCGCCGAGCTCAGACCACCTTTATGCCGGCAAACGATCTGTTCCCTCTAAACGTGTAATCCTTACTCGCAGCACAATATGGATAGGTGAAATATCAATGCAGTCGGGATCCAATTTAAACACATCGAATCAACTGAAGGGGGACAGTTGAAGATGGACTTCCTGTGGCTTAGAGAAGACCACACAAGATTTAGTGGTGCTCCCTGAAAAGGAGTAAAGCTTTAATAATGGTTCCTGTCCCAGTAGTGGCAAACAATCTTTATTATACCTCTAAGCAGAGGGTTTATTTATTTTTATTTTATTTTTTATTTTTCTTGCATTTTCCCCTTCGTGTTGCTATCTTGCCTTCGGAACGGATATACAGGTTAAGAATACAGGATATGAACTTTATAGGTGGAATAGGCTACTGACTACTAATTTCCTTATTCCTTATTCCTAATTGATTTAAAATGTTTCCATTGTTTTAGGTCCAGTTTACAAGGCCCTGAGTAAAACAGGAACACCGAGTACTTCCGTTTAATGAGATCCAACGGTGAATGCTCCAATAAGAAGAGTACTGTTGGAGTACTAAGTTTAGTAGTAAGTCTAATAGTCTAGTAAGAGCTAAGTTTAGAAGTACCTTAATTTTTCTCTACATTTGTTGCATGACAAAATCCACACGCTAATGCAGCAAACATCATAAGACCAGAGGTGGGCTGTGAAATTGTGGGTTTATTGTGGGTTTCTTCAGGGCACTCAGATTTTGGCACACATTTCAGAGATATACGCTGGGTAAACTGGTGTCTCTAAATTCAAAACCCTTGAAAAACAGACCCAATTAAACAGAGTTTAATTACACCCTATATCATTTAATATATATA
>JAYJMA010000003.1:375441-400349 GCA_036873895.1 Parotocinclus cabessadecuia
TGGAGTCTGCATGTCCTCCCCGTGTCTGCGTGGGTTTACTCTGGGTACTCCGGTTTCCTCCCACAGTCCAAAGACATCCATGTTAGGTTCATTGGTGTCTTTAAAAAGTGGCCCTTAGTTTGTGCCTGTGTGTGTGTGTGTGTGTGCCCTACGATGGATTGGTTCCCCTGTCTAGGGTTGTTCCTGTCCTTGTGCCCAGAGTTGCCAGGTAAGCACTGGCTGGCCTGCACACCGTGTGGATTAAACGGAAAATGATTAATCAATAAATTAATCTTCATTCAATTTTTTTTGGGATTTCCAGTTTAATCTCGTCTGTGTGTAGTCTGCCTGTCCTCCCCATGTCTGTGTGGGTTTACTCCGGGTAGTCCCGTTTTCCTGCCACATTCCAGTGATATGTTAACGGGTTGCTCTCTATCACCTCAGTATGAAGGTGTCTGTCTTTTTGTTTCGTTGTAACTTTGCTCCTGTCCTGAACAGCCATTGAAGCTCATGCTGTGTCAAATGAAATAAACTAACAAGCAAACTGTTTTCTGTATTGCACTGGCATTTCTGCCTGGTAAACCGAATGCCATATTGTTTAGATATATGACTTTATTTCTGTATATGTGTTTAATTTGAATTCAATTAATTAATCTACCAACGAAACCAGAAGACATGGTACCTCCCTTTAAAGGGACCCTACCTTTTTACCTAGCATTGTGTGTAGGTAGCCCAGGACCTTCTAGCTGTGAGGTGGCAGTGCTACCCAACGAGATGACATCACACTCCCACTACTAATATGAATAACAGAACATGTCAGTAATTGGTGTTTTTTAGTTTTTGCTGGAACGTTAACTGAGGATCTGCCTGGTTTCGTTTATGAAGCTTGACTGTTTCACTGTTGCAAAAAATGATCCAAATGTATGTTTCTTGTTTTTCTTAACACCAACACAGGCTTTTCTGCCTATAAAATCAATATGGTAATGGACATGGAATTGGCCCACTTTACTGGGGCACGTGGCCCACAACGCAGAAAAAGATAATACCTCATAGCTGGGTTATGGTGAACCACTTATAGTGGCGTATATCTTTCCAAAAGTACACACACTACAGCAAATGCATTCCACAAACTAGCAAAGATCGCAGATGTGTTATGAAATGAACGCAATTAATGAAACATGTTCATGTGTCCATTTGTTCTCATCCATGGCAGAATAAAGTCTTATTCAGTGTTAAAAAGCTGAGTGTTTAACAGTTTTGCCAGGAAGATTGTCAAGCAGAGGTGTACAGCTGTGCTGTGTCTCGAAATTCTGTGTTTGCCCTGTGCTACAAGTAGTCTAGAGACACCCCTGAACACGAATCTCTCCTGGGGAATGGAGTCTGGTTTAGGGAAGCTTCCTGATTGGTTAATGCAGCGGGACCACGCTGATATTTTTAAGAGCTTATTACAGAGTCCTGGATAGTGACAGAGACATGTTACGATCTCAGGGTGTATGTTTTAGTGCTCGCTATGCGCGTGTGGAGGCAGATTAGGTTGAAGTGTTCTTTTCAAAAATCGCTTAGAGCAGCTTTAATGGCAGCTAGTCCTCTCCTCCCCGCTAACGTCACCCGCGCAGCCGTGGCGTCCCTCCGGAGCAACAATATGGAGTCTGATCGTCTGCACCGCTAAAGCTCAGCTCCTGGGCTTCCAGTCATCCTGCAAAAACAAACAAACCGACATTTAGCCGTGCATTAAAGCGGCCGTGTGGAGCTTCTTCTGAGCGAGCTCGGTATGGAGGAAGCGGCGTGTGGTGGTCTGTAGAGAGTCCGGAGAGCAGGCCGTCTCGGTGAGTGGCTACGATTTTTTTCCCCCTGCTTCTCCAAAGCGGTATTTAACATTCCCAGGATGTTCTTCTTGTTCCTGCACTGCCACCATAACTCCATGCACATGAAAGCAGTCGCGTTCATCTGCTTCTTGTGGTTTTCGTTCCTCATCACCGTCACTGTTGGGCAGAAAAACGGTTTCTTCTCGACATTCGTCATGACAAGGACGGGTCTAAATTTACCCAAACCAGACATGTTGAAATAGGTCAGGCAGCCCCGGACTGCAGCGGCCAGGTGGGGCGAACAAGCAGAGGAATTTGGGCTTTTTAAAAAAAGAAAACTTCCTAGAATGACCATTTTTAACATGGTTTAAGTATGCTTCCTTTTCTATATCCGTTTTACTCCTTGTCTAATCCTAAATATGCAGTTTATCCACATTCAGCTTGTGTTACAAAGACCGTACAAGGTTGCCAAATTTATTACAGTTGACACACACACACACACACATTGTCCATTGGATACACTTACCTTATAACCCATCTGTTGCTGTGTATAAACCATCACCTTTCAACTCTGTCAGTCATTACAAACGGTCCACAATGGGGCCAGTGTAGACAGTTATCATTTCGGAGGGGGGGTGTGGGGATTCTTATATACAGGTACAGGCTGTACAGGTGTGTGCCGTTTAACGACCTCGTTACGTTCTGTGAAACAGAACATAATGTAATGGAAATATAATGAGTATTTCTAATATAAAAACAGAAGGACATACATGTATATACATATATAGTATAATATATTGTATTGTAATTGTTAAGGCCTCCGTCATGGATCGGATGGTCTATAAACGGTGCGGTATTAGACACACCAAACTTGCAAGTGTTTTGTTAATAGCTATCAATAGTAGCTGGTCTTAAATGGATAAGTTCTATTTGTTTATGGTATACAGGATCACATACTTCCACTCGTCTCCCATTAGGCGCATCGTCCGTCAGTACTGATGGCGGTCGGTATATTTTGGTTGGTGAACCAGTCTTGGCACGGAAGAACGTTGTAAACACACTTCTGTGCTGCTTTGTTAGATAAACCTACCTTTGTTAGATGTCAAAGTTGCAAGTGTGCAGAGCAATTTAGATCATATATTAGTACTCAGCTGCAACACTTTAGAGAGGCCAGTTGATAATAATAATAATAACGTCTTTAGAAGATGAGTTGAGATGAGTACCACTGTGCCACCTTAGTATTGCTCATAGTACTGCAATACTATTACTACTATCACTACTAACCGGTGTTATGAGGGCTAGGCACGACCCGTTTCTTATAGTTTACAGGTTCACATACTTATGGACTGTTAGGCAGACGTACAGATTAAACACTAACCCACCTGTTTCTGTATATAATCAAACAGGGAACTAGGCCTTCTGGCCAGGTTTAATTTGTTTTCCAGACCCATTTTTAACCCAACAATGGGTTATGAAAGGAGTGCACACTGTAACTGGGACACTTTTAGATTCACCTTCCATTAGTAAACACCTAAAGTTGTAACTTTGTTGTGCTGACAAAACCGCTAATACGGTCAGCACTGGTCATGTGGTGGTTTCTATCAGTTGACTGGCAAGTGGAAAACAGCTGTTGGACTGCATCTGATTGGTTACAGTCATTAACCCTGAGTGCATCTTTAGTCCAACCCCAAATCAGAAAAACCTGGTGATTACTTTTACAGCATTGCCAAGAGTATGAACTTGAAATATATTATGTTTTGTCTGTTCAACTTAAATTCATTTGTTAATAAACACCCATTCCTACATTTCAGGCCTGCAACGCGTTGCAAAAAAGTTGGGACGGTAAAGCATTTACTGTTTTGTAATGTCGCTGTTCCCTTTCACCGTCCGTTAAGGATGTTTTGGCACACATGATAACAAGTGATTTAGTGCTTCAGGTGATATTTTGTTCCGTTCTTGCTGCAAATACGGCTTAAGATGTGCAACAACTGTTGTCACATTTTTCAATCAAATTTCTCCACACATTCTTTACACGGGCTTAGCTCAGGACTGCAGGCCAGGCCAGTACCCGTACCCTGTTATTCTCCAGCCATGCAGCCATGTAACGTGGGCAGCATGTGGTTTTGCATTGTCCTGTTGATAAATACATGGACGTCCTTGGAAAAGATGATGTCTTGAAGACCTGCATTAACGCTGCCATCACAGAAGTGCAAATGAAGTTTAAGTGAATGCCAAAAGCCCCATACCATGACAGTCCATTTGGTCCAAAAAGATCAGAAATACCTATTCACCCGACCACAAAAGGGTTTCCACTGTGTGATGGTCCATCCTGGATGCACCCGAGCCCAGAGAAATGGATGGCGCTTCTGGAGATGGTTACCATGAGGCTTCTGTTTGGCACAGTAAAGTTTTAAGTGGCATTTTTGAATGTATCTCTGCACTGTAGTGCTTGACAAAGGTTTGCCAAAGTAACCCCTTGCCCACGTGTTATCATCAGCTATTGTTAAATGGCGGTTCTTGATACAGTTCCGTCTGATAGATCAAAGATCATGGGGTGTTCAGTTTAAGCTTGCTTCTTTGGCCTTTACACACTGAAATTCCTCCAGATTCCTTAAACCGTTTAATGATATTAAGCAATGTAGAGGGAACAATATGCAAATCCCCTCCAATCTGTGTTTGAGGACAAACTGGAGACCTTCTGTCCGTCTTCACTCATCAGACTCCGCCTTTCCTATTGAATCATGATTACAGTCACCTGTTTTAAATTCTGACATTAGTTAGATTTTGTTGACCTTCTTGATTACTCGATCTAAATTGCCAATTCCCCATTTTTTTTATTGTGTTTGCAGGCCTGAAATGCAGGAATTGATTTTTGTTACAAATGAAATGAAGTTGACTCATATCTCAGGTTCATACTGTCTGCAGTGTAATAAAGATGATCCCTGTCAGGGTGGCTTTGCAGTCTTGGGTGACCATACGCTCTACTGAACAGTCGACGTGGAGGCACTCTCGTCCAGTTTAACATACTTCTGTTCCATTGCATTCCTGATGATCGTGTTAAATTAATTCAAATCAAATGCTTCTTTTTTTCAGTTGCTTCTCTTTTGAAATATCCCCTCATTTCTCTGAGCAGTGTCTTTTTTTTTAAAATTTTACTAATGTCGTCCCAAACCTGAACATTTTCCAAGCAAGTAATATGATTTTGTGGCTCAGTAGAGGAGAGGACAAAAGAATGTAAGGAGAAAAATATCTTTACTCCGTCTTGTTTCAAGTGTGAAAAGGCTGCTAGCAGAGAGGCAGACTGATACAGGAGCCGATTTTGATTGCTCAGTGATTTTTATTTTTTGTGTGTCTTTGTTGAAAGTCTGCAAAAATTCCAAGCGAGGGTGAATAAAATGATGTTGAATTGAAGCAGTACGTAATGTTTAGCTGTGGAAAATGCTGTCAAGCTCAAGTTAATTTACTGTCATCTGTATAAATCACATGAAAAAATGTGTAACGTAATGACTGTGTAACGGCCTTCAGTCTTTTAGTACCTAACTGTGTTTGTTTTAATGTGTCAACTTTTGGATAGTTCAGTTCATAGCAGATTACGTGACACCATCAGTGACATTCTAGCTTCGTTTTTTATTGGCTATGCTAATGCATAATGCTAATGCTCCTATGGTTGTTCTGGTCATATCTTGTCAGGGTTCGACAGAATGTTTGTTCGATGGAATATTTAATTAGGAGCACTTGAGCAAGACGAGATTTCGGGCTGAGTGCGCCAGCGCTTTTACAGAATGTTTATCGGGCCTCTTTCAATATCTAATGAGTGCCCTCGCTGCCACCTTCCTATGTAAGGTGCTTTCTAAGCCACAAAGCAAGCCTAGAACTGGTTAATGAGTCAGTTTGCATCACTGATTGTACGTGTGTACGCTGCAGAGTTCTGCAGGTCTGAATTCTTTGCTGTTTTATCAAACTTTCTTTCTTTATCACACACTTTTTTGACGAGATGTGATGTCTGTAAATCTAGCAAGAGCCAATATACTATGTGAAAAATTATTATTATACACGGAGCAACAGGTGCGATGTAATTCTTGCATTATTTGATTGTTTTTAAGTCTTCCTCCAAAAACTGAAATTAAACTTTGTACATCATACAGTTACGAATATTTTAAAAGGAAATTTTTTTGATTGTTGCTAATTAACTTTCATTGGGAACAATTGTGATTTATTTGAAAAGAAATATCATTTTGGACAGTTTTACTGAGGAACTGTTCCCTTAATCTACCTTTACCTGTTACTCATTAAAGCCACTTGTGACATGTGCAGTGAGCAAAGTTGAATGGTTTTCTCATCCTGGCTTGACTAAAAGGAACCCCAGGTCCGGTGCATCAGTGCTCCTTGGTAAAAAGCTTACTGTAGATCTCTGTGGAAAATATGGTATTACATTAAGTACTGTGTAGAAGTTTTCTGCTGTTTGTGGCCTCAGATTTTTGGATACGAGTTCGGTTCAGTGTTTTTGTTTCAGGCTGCTACTTGCTACTGTTCTGAGGTGCTTATGTTGAACACATTTGCTAGTGTGTGTAGATATTGTTGTATTTACTTGTATACATGACTCCGTTCAGACCAGAAGAGGAAGCCATGTAAGCAGGTTACATGGTGCACCGCTGGATCATGGAGCCTGGAGCTGATCCCTTTGCCAGCATGGACTCTCATGATTCGACATCTATCCAGAGGCTCTCCGGATCTACTTCTCCTCCCAGCAATAGCTTAATGGTAAGAGGTGGTACGGCCCCTCTTTCCTTCTTTAATTGCATTTAGATTTACAGCATTTAGGAGGATTAGGATTTTGCATTTACATAGACTCCATACGTTCACCCACTGGGAAATTTATTCTCATTATGGTGCGTTGTACAGCATAAGTAACTCTTAAATACATACATGCATGCACACAGGGTGCATTGTCCCCTGATGACGGATTGGAGAGGGATGATGGAGATGGAAATCTTCCCGAAAGTGGAGTCTGTGTGAACAGCCAGAGAAAGCAAAGATCCTCAGCCGTCCCGTCGTCTTTAACATGGGACTCTGACTCTGAACGAGAGACGTTCGATGGTAATCATTACCTTTACATTATGTGTGCATAATATGGCTAGTGAGGAGGGTCAGATTGGCATACGTTGCACAAAGGTTTCAGTTTAACACGAGGTGTGCAGGTATGCACCGTATAATGACCACGTTACATTCTGTAAAACCGGTCGTTAACTGAAATGGTCATTAACCAGACGTTACGGTACTCACTAGCGTTGATGTAACCTCACTCCTGTCAAGAATACCCACTGATCCCAAAAGGGGTGTTAAATAAACAAGCTGGACATTATCATGGTCGCATAACATTTTGATGCTTCTGTATCGTAAATATAAAGAGTTTTGGACGGAAAGCTGTGTGCAAAGGATACGTAGATGCTCCTTCATCTACGGATGGATTTATTCTTCTCTTGCACTTATTGCACTTTACAGTCATCAAACTTTTCAATTGCATGGCAATGTACAGACCAAGTGTTACATCATCGATCGCACACACTGCAGACCCAAAATAAATAAAAATGCGCGATGGAATATAAAAATAAATGTACGCAAGTCGCTGGCTGCACACACCCAAGAGGGAATGAGCCAGCTTGAAAAAACCCCACAATAATTCCCAGATCAGGCACTGCAGGATTACTGTTGAAACATTTACAAACTTTTGTATTTCGAGTGATTTCCCCGCAGAGAATTTCGAAACCCAAAATGTGCCACACAGAACCGTAATGTAGTTCTTACTTCTGCATGTAGTTATTGTGTTTAAATGTGTTTCAATCAATGTTTTAATACAATACACATTTGATACAAAAAAATCAAATGACCTACAAGTTATATTAAAAAAGGATTTTAATTAGTTTTAACTGTTTTCATTTGACCAAGTTTGAACACCAACACCCAACTGAGAGCAGTCCTGGAAATCTCTCCCATTGCATCCAATTGCTGGCAGGCTGAAAAGAAAGTCTTAAGATACACTGCGCACAAAAAATGGGGGATGTTTCATTAGAGGATATTTCATTTTGAAATATGCCCTCATTTTTGTGAGCAGTGTATTTCACAAATGTCAGTCGCATGGCCATTACGTTGAATAATTGATTGGAGGAGAGCAACTTTGCTCAGCAAGCTAAAGATGACGGGCATCAATGGTGATTTGTAACCCAAGAAAATGCGCCTAATGCTGTGTACAGATGTTTGGCATCTCTTGTAGAGCAGAGAAGAGCTGTACTTTAGATCAAACATAGCATTGTTTGGGGTGTTGGGGTATTTTGTTTGTTGAGTGAGGGGAAAGCTACTTTACTGTACTTGTGACCAGATCGCACCACTGGTCTGGACCTCCTGTTGAGTTTGTTATACTGTATTTTGTGTTTTAAAAGTCTTATGCATTAAGGCTATTTTTTTTTGGTTTTCCCATTTGTACATTCCAGAAGAGGAGCTTCAACAATATTCTAATCCTCATGGCCTTGCTGCTGAGAGTCCAGGAAGTCCCACCTGTGGACAGGAGCAAGATGGGTGAGATGAAGTTAGATGCGCATTCTAACAGATCATGCTAACCTCAGAATTACTGGCACATCTGTTACATAGCGGTTAAAGCGCTGTGGTCAGTTGGCTTTACGGTGGTGCCTAAAAGTTTGAACCTTCTAGAAGTTTCTGTATTTCTGTATTTGTGGAAATGTGTTATGGCACAAACGGGAGGTTTGTGTAAAAGAAATTTTGAAAACGAATCGTTAACGCCAATCAAGCCGGTAAAGTTTCAGAGCACAGTGAGACAGATTGTGTACAAAGGGAGGAAATTCAAGACCCTCTTACCAGGAGTGGTCGACCCGCGAAATCACTCGGGTAGCAAGGGGTCTAATGGTCCACAAAACCACCCAGGGTAACTTCTAAGCAACTTGAAGCGTTACTCACGTAAACTAACGTTCATGTTCATGAGCCCTCAATCAGGAGAACACTGAACAACAAAGGTGTGCATGGCGAGGTTACAAGAAGAAAACCACTGCTGTCCAAAGCACACCAGATACCGACAGCGAAGGTTCACATACTTTTGCCACTCAAATGAGTAATGCCGGATCACTTTCCTCAATAAATAATTGGCCAAGTGTAATCTTTTCGGCTCATTTTGTTTAACTGCGTTCTCTTTATCTACTGTTAGGACTTGTGTGAAAACCTGAGGTTTTAGGTCATAATTATGCAGACAGACTCACAACATTCACAAACTTTCGAGCACCACTGTAAACACGGCTACTTAAATGATAAGATAATTGTTTATTTTTAATTGAGGAAAATGCATACGAACATTGAATACCTTGTGCCAACAGAAGAGCTCTTGGGTATTGATTAATAATGGATAATGAGATTGGAGAATCAAGTGTCAGGACTGAGACACTCTAATACTAAATCTCTTGAGTCCTCCAGGGTCCAGGGTCCTTTGTTGTGTACTCGCCCGTTTGCCCCCCCCTCCCATGTGACTTCAGTGGATTTTAGATTAGAGCCCAAGTCGGAAGATCAATTTTGTTGTCACTGAAATGTTTTTGTGTTCCTTAAACTTTGTGGCTTCTGTGACGCTATATCCTGGGGCGTTTGAAGTGAAACCATATCAACTTCAATATCAAAAATACCCCACCATATTGTACAGTGGGGGATGGTGATTTTCTGTATAACTGTAACGACCCTCCTTTTACTGTTGCCAAAAAGCTTAGTTTTTTTTTAATCCAACCATGGAATCCATTTCTATTAAAAGACCCAGCGAATTCCAGGCACTGTCAAATGGAATTTGATTAAATATATTTTCTGGCACACCTTTCGAGTAGTTTATTGGCCTTTAATGCCCATGTTCAGTTTTGGATTTAGAGACTTGGTGACCCCCGGATGCCCCCATCTTCTGCAAATTTTTAACCATAAGGACTTTTCATCTCTCTAACCATTCACCTCTGTGTGTGGGAGCAAAATGCGGTTGCATCATTTTTTTATGTTGGATAATTACAGCTTTGTTTGCTTCAAATGTCTTAATTGTTGCCCTAACCGTTGATACGGTTATTTTAAGAGTCGTGGCCGTTTTATAACCCATGCCTGATTTATGTCTCATTATATTGTTTGTAATTCCTTAGTGGTCCACCTCTGAATGACTTAGTTAGTAATTAACATTTGTTATATGCTGCATTTATGACTAAGAGGAAACGATTCCAACCTTTTGAGTAGGAATCCCATTTTTCCAGAACTCCATTTTGTCTTTACTCTCATAGTCTGAATTACGCTTCAGCCAAATTGGTTCAGACATGGAAAGGATTGAACTTGACTGATTTCTGAGGTGCTGAAAACAAAAACGATGTTTAACGTTTGAAACTGGCTCCAATATTTAGGATACAGGAGTTAATAGATATTTCTCACAGCCTTTGATACAACTCTAGGCAAAGATTGCATCATCAGTATTGCATCGTCTCTAAATGACCTGTGAAAGGTAGATGATGCAAGCCTAATTTAAACTTGCATCACAACTCCATACACTGCTCACACAAAATGAGGAGATATTTCAAAATGAGTGTGAGAAGAAGATCCCACAAGAAGTGCTGAACAATCTGATGCTGTCCATGTCCCATCACTGTCAGTGTGTTTCGTTTCTACTGACCAGTCTATGTGGGGGCGCTTTTTGACATGCTTTTGTTCACCCCATGAATATATCCCTTTCTACACAATCACCATAATTGAGTTTGAATCTCATTTGCGCAGTCGAACGGCTTTCTCACTTTTGTTTATCTCGTTTATTATTTCATTGATTGCAATGCATTATTTTTATTTTTTTATTTTTCTATTGTCTTTAAAATGAGTTTTTAGCCAGTTTAGTGTTTGATCTGTTGAATGGAATGCACACTGGACAAAAAAAATCCCAAGAAGAGGTTTATTCATAAACACAACGGTTAATGATTAACACAAAGTTTAGGGTGACTTAGTAGTAAAAAAAAAGAATCATTAAAATACAGCCGGCTTCAGGATGAGTAAAAAGCTTGCAGGTGTGGGTTATTAATGTATTCTGTTTCATTAGCTTAAGCCAAGAGTGAGAATATGAGAGATTTCTAACCTTTGTTTGAAGAAAATTAAAGTTGAAATGATTGGATCTACAGTCAGGGGCTTTTCATGACTAAACTGCTCACAAAATAATTAGGCGATATTTCTTTATGGGACATTTCATGTTGAATTACCCCCTATATTTTGTGAGCAATATACAAAAATGACCTTTTTACACTACATAGATTAAGTGATTTAGCACTAATGTGTGTTTACTCTGCCATGACTGAGAAATTAAGAACAAATTCAAAGTAAAGCTTTTGTATGAATTTTATTAATACTAATATAACTGATGTCTTTGCTAGTTTAATGAATGCTTTAGCTTTCGGTAGGTTACTAGCCAAAGCATGTCTATAGAGCTGTAGTCGCGTTGGCTTCTGCGTAGCTTTTTTTTTTTTTTTACTTTTACATATTTGCACATGTCCAGTAGTCCATAGGAAAAACCAAAAATAACTGCTGCGGTGCCATTTTTACTCCAAAGGCTCTGAAACCTTGTTAGGGTGCACGGCACCAGAATTTAAATGAAACTTTGGCTTATAAAATCTGTCTGCCAAGGAACTAAGAATGGTTCATCACTGGATATTCCTAAAGAACAATGATCCAACGTAGTACCAGATCATAACAAAAATGGTTTACTGAGCACAGAGTCAAGTTTCTGCCATGGCCATCCCAGTCCCCAGATTTACGTCCCATAGAAATGCTGTGGGGTGAGCCAAAAACGAGAGTGCACGTCCGTAGGCCTAGAACCTAGAAAAAAAAGAAGTGATTAAGGAATTTATATTACCCAACCTTATACGATGTTATAGGAGAACGCCTACTGCTGTTTTATTAATAAATTGAGGTTGTGTACATTTGAAACAATGGTCACACATGGTTTTCTTATTATTTCTTGGTGACGGCTATATATCTTTAAGTTAAAAGTTGGCATGTTGCCATATTTTTCGGGGTGAGACTAAATTCAACAAAGGCTCAAGAACGTTTTAAAACCCTTGTTGTTCATCTTTGTCTGGAATGCCGATAATTGTGGAGGGGACTATATAATGAACATGCAAGCAAAATTACTCAAATGTAGGAGGACACAATGGAGGCTGGCTAACTAGGCAATCGAAATAAATCTGCACCAGATTTGCAAAAGTAGCATTTTGTGGTCACCAAGTATCCAAATCTCCAGTTAGACGCCACCTTTACATCAACAAACAATTTGATGAAACAGAAAGCCAGAGTGTCTGGAGGTCAATAGAGTCTACTGGAATTTGATTGGAACTAGGTTTTATGGTCAGATGACACCAAAATAGAACTTTGTATCACAAATTGTTTTCTCCTTCTATGACCATGGGTCCCTTGTTGTGATACATGGTTTTACATTTACATTTCCAGCATTTAGCAGACGCCCTTATCCAGAGCGACTTACAATTAATACAGTCTTACAATCAGAGCAATCGTGGGTTAAGGGTCTTGCTCAAGGACCCAACTGTGGCAGCTTGGCAGAGGTGGGATTTGAACCCTAGACCATCAGGTCCAGAGGCCAGTACCTTAACCGCTAGGCTACCGCAGTCCCACTTTTCCCACAAGGGAAAAACTTGCCCTTGATCCAATATGGCAGCTTTCAAGACGGCAGCCATGTTCCGGACATGGCCTAAAAGATAGACCCCCTCACCCATGACTTGCTGGGGTGTTCAGTTATGTTTTTTTTTTGTTTCTGATATAAAACACTTTGTATTTAGAGCAATGGAATCTAAATCACTAGGCAAAAAGCTTTAAAAAAAAAACGCTCTGCATCATGAGAGAGATGCATTTGCGTTCCCGAACACCAGATGGCGAGATCACACGTCATGCTCAACGCCTACGATCAGGGGACTAAATATTGCTGTGGTTTACATTTGAATAAAAGTACACATTATTTTGACGTTTTATCCTTCAGGACTAAAAAATCCAGTAATGTCATTTTTGTTTGAAAGATTTGCCGCGTTGTCTTGCGTTGGTCGTCGGAATTGAATCAGCTCATTTAACAACAACGATGCCGAGGTGGAAACAACATTAGTTGAATTGGAAAGTGGAAAGAAAAAATATTAGTTCATACTCTCACGTCACCCATGTCAGAGTCGGACGAGCTTCTCCCTAAAGCTTAGATTTAGATTATGAGAAGCAGAAACCGGACCTTAGGTTTTTTTTTTGTTTTTTTTCCACAAGTAATGCCGGCGGCGCTGACAGTTGCATTCATTTCAGCCAGAGGCGAATAATCCTGACAAGTTTATAAAGTGCCAGGGGGAAAGGTTATTCACTTAGAGTGCCGGGCGGCTGTAATTTAAAGCAACTAGCTGCAGATCTGTGGCCGAGCGGCCCTTTCACTGGCCTCCCTCTGTGAAAGTTTTCAGCAGGACATTACACACTAGAGCAGGCACCAGATTGTGTGAGATTACGACAACATCCTGGAGCAGTCTGGGCTCTGTAATATCTCCATGTTTGCAGTCATGGCCTGTCACCCCAGCTGACCAGTGGGGATGCCTGGTGGGTCGCACCAGTTCCTCAATCAACTTCAAGTGTTATTAAATAGTGACCTCTATAAAGAAAAGCACAATATAATGATGGTTTAAACAAACGCAATTTATCATCCTCCTCACGTTGACATTACTTTACCCTAGTACGGCCGGCCAAGCAGGGACAGTTCCGCTGGCTCAGTGACCAGGCTCGGAGGCTTAAAAGGATTTCAGCTTGCTTCACCACACACACTGACTTTAAACAGAGGGGACAATTACACATTTATCAAAAAGAAAAGGTTTGCTTATCGCACACCTTCCAAACCCCCTACACCCCCGATCAGGTTCCAGGGGTCCGGACCCGATCCTCGAATTCCCAGTCCACAGTCACGGGCCACTATATTGCGGGGATTTGCAAGGACAACTGGTGCAATGGCAGGGGGTGATCCCTCGATCAGCATCCACCCCCCCAAGCATTGCACAGCCCAGTTGGACAGGACTGCTGGGACTTTACAGTGCAATTTTAGGTAACTGTTTAATTCTAACCGTACTCTGTTTGTAGACCTGCACACATCTATCTATTATCATTTGTCTGTTGTTTTTTTTATCATTGATGAATGACGAAGTACATTCGGACTCTGAGGCACCTACAGTGTATTTTTAACCCAGTGAAAAAGGAAGTCTGCTTCTAGGGGAGGCAATCGTTGTTGTTTTTTTTTTTTTGGTAAAATAGATTATTAAAACGGGGGCCAAGAGTTAGGGTAAGGGGGCCAAGGGTTAGGGTAAGGGGACCAAGGGTTAGGGTAAGGGGACCAAGGGTTAGGGTAAGGGGACCAAGGATTAGGGTAAGGATACCAAGGATTAGGGTAAGGGGGCCAAGGATTAGGGTAAGGGGACCAAGGATTAGGGTAAGGGGGCCAAGGGTTAGGGTAAGGGGACCAAGAGTTAGGGTAAGGGGGCCAAGGATTAGGATAAGGGGGCCAAGGATTAGGATAAGGGGGCCAAGGATTAGGATAAGGGGACCAAGGGTTAGGGTAAGGGGGCCAAGGGTTAGAGCTAGGTGGTCTAGGGTTCAGGTTAGGGGAACAGGGGTTAGAAGACAAAGGCGTAGGGTTAGTGTAAGGTGACCAAGGCTTATGGTTAGGTAACCATAGATTAGATAAGGTTAGGGGACCAAGGGTTAGGATAAGGGGGCCAAGGGTTAGGATAAGGGGGCCAATGGTTAGGGAAAGGGAACCAAGGGTTAGAACTAGGTGGTCTAGGGTTCAGGTTAGGGGAACAGGGGTTAGAGTCAGGGAACAAAGGCGTAGGGTTAGTCTAAGGTGACCAAGGGTTATGGTTAAGTAACCATAGATTAAGGTTAGGGGACCAAGGGTTAGGGTAAGGAGGTCAAGGCTTATGGTTAGGTAACCATAGATTAGATAAGGTTAGGGGACCAAGGGTTAGGGTAAGGGGGCCAAGGGTTAGGTGATGAAGGGTTAGGGTACATGTCAAACTGACACTGCATTGTGTTTGGAACCAGAAATCATCAAGCATCAGTTAACAATTAAGCAGGAATCATAAAGCAAAAAATATTATTGATCACCTACAAGCAACCACAGTGGTGCGGTGGTGCAGTGGTGCAGTGGTTAGTGTACCCGTTGGTCCCTGGCACCCCACAACCCCGATCTTAAAAACGCAGGTTGGCTGGGTTCCATGTGAGACCCAGTAAACTTTAGGGGTGACCCTAAGTACCTGTTATACAATTTTCAAATACCAAAAACAGCATGACCACTGCTACATTTGTGACGTTTGGACGTGCAAAATAGTTACAATAAAATGTGGATGAGATGTACTGTTGTGCCTTAGGTTAATAAGTGCTTAATTGTGTAATTAAAAACGCGAAACATTAGGACGCTTTGCTTTGTCCCAGTGTAACTTCTGCTTAATACTGGCCATAAGGGTTCTATGAGGTTTACATTATTAGCTAACCAATAAAAGCGGCGTATTGGCGAGACCCATCAAATAGGTCACTCAGGAAATTATTTTCCATCTGGATTTTTATGACTGTATTTTCGAACGTAGTATAAACTCCGGCTCAGTGCTAAGCTGAACTTGGTGGACACTTCATCCATAGAGTCATGATTTTTTATATACTCTATTGACTTGGGCGTTATTGATTGCAGAAAATGTATCACACAAATCATTTCGGGCCCCAATCAATAAAGAAATCTTGTGGAAAATTTATATTAAAAGACTTTTGTTTGCTTAAGTGAGTCCCAGACAGGGCGTATTGAGTGTTTTGCTGATTAATAGAGTAAGTTTAAATTTGACCACGGCAAGCCCATTAAAGAATGCGTTCTTAAATCAGGACCTGCCATTTATGATTGAAATGAGATTTGCAGTGCAATGAGAGTGCTGTTAAATAAATCATAAGTGCATTTTACCAAGAACAATAAACAGGACATAACTCTTAGGAAGCAAGGTCTTTCCATCCGCAAGCCCATCATTTACCTGCATGCATTCCGTTGGAATTGGTTACTTTCTTCCTATGCTGATAGGCTTAGAAGTTTTATTTATCATTAGAAGCCAATATATTTATTCGATGCCGGGTAATTAGGGAATCGATAATGTAAAGACAAAAAATACTGTATTACCTTTGTGCAGATTCAGTACGACCATGGAAGTGTGCCCCTACTGGTGAAAGAGGTGATCGTTATCGGCCCCGAGTTGTGCAGAGGTCGCTGGTCTGTGGCTCTGATCCCTGAGTCAGGGGTCATGCACAATTTGGCCCGACAGAAAACAAATATAGTATACACACCGTATATGGTGCGTATATTCAACCCAGCCCGTTCATAAAGGTGTTAAGGTCGTTAATTAACACCCACATTAATAGCCAGACCCATGCTTTCCCAGCACAGCATCGCACCAGGGCAGTGGCAAGGAAAAACTCTCTAAATATTGTAAGTTCGAAACCTTTGGAGGACCAAGACTCAAAAAGGGAACCGACCTGACTGAATGGCTTAGTTGTTTCCACAGCGGGACGGGATAAGATGGAAAGAGTTACTGCCCTCTAGTGGGGTCCGGGCATGGCGGGACTGGTTTTTGATGATGGAAACCAGTAGAGTTTATGCCGAACCGGAGGAACATCTTAGTGTGTGGGGCTGGAACTTGTACTTAAGCACAAGCTCGGTGAGAAAAGAGAATATGTAGATAGTTGTGAGTCTATTAACCATCGCCGATGTCTTGTGCGTAGCATGAAAGTCAGGGGGGATTTTAGCTAGACCAGCATAGAAAATGAGGCACGCAGACCACATGATAGAATAGAAAACCCTGGACCAGAACGTCTTCTTCCATTGCTTCAAGGTCCAGTTCTGACTCTCGTGTCCCCATGGGCTGGTCTGTGACCAGAAATTCCACATTTAACCAGCATTAAACGTCTGATCCAGAGAGGGTGGAATTTATTGCTTTCATCCGACTACAAGCCTCAGGTGCCACCCAGTCGTGGTCCAGGTGTGGACCCAGTCGTCTGGTCATAATGATTTCTCTTTGGTTAAACTTTGGTTCAATTAAAACCCAGAGCATTAAATAACGTACCGCAAGGCAGGTCAAAAGGAAGCCGTATCATCTGGACCAAAAGTAGATTCTGGCTTATTTTTTTTCCCCTGTATACCTGATGACACTGTAACTATGACTGTGAGGGACATGTCCTGCTACCAAACTTATTTCAGATGTTATTTGTTTGTTTGTTTTTTGGTGCTGAAAACCCAGTCCTGATAAAGTACCCAGTTACTCAAGTACTAACTCAATTAATTTAGTATTCCTTACTTACTCAAGTTAAAGCTAAAGGTCACTTGGTCCGACCTTGATGACCAAGTGTGAACGTATCAATTCTGAGCTCTAATCACATAACTGAAGCAAAAAGGTCACTTGGCCTTGAAGGCTTTGCGTGCTCGGCCACACAGAGCAAAACGCCGAGGATACGGTCCCGCCTCAGCGGCACTGAAGGACAGACTTCTCAAGGAGGCCAGTTTTTTTTTTTTTTTTTTTTTTTTTTTTATTTCTATCAGTTGATCATTTCTGTTTAATTATACGGGGTGGATTTTGGAGTAGATAACAAGCTGTTATCTCTAAGTAAGAAGGATAGAAAGGATATCAAAAAGATCAAGTCTGGTTGTGGACGCTTTTATGGCCACACTGTTTAATGATCTGTAAGAGTTTGAGAATTAAAGAGTGATAATAAATAAAACGTCAAAGAACGTAGCAAGGAAAACTGCCGGCTGGATGAACACATCGCACAGCAGCCTACTGGCCTATGAACTGATAACGGCCTGAATGAAATAATCAAAAGAGAGGGAGAGCCGGTCCCTACGGCACATCCATAATGGCCCGGGGGATTAAAAGATCACCTGAGTCAAGAGTGTGTTAAACACTTCGAAATGAAGAAATGATTAGAGAAGATACGCATGGTGTAGTATGTGTCACGTAATTGAGATGCACAGGGCTGTGACATCTAGCTACAAAGTGGAACAGGCCTGCAATAGCAAACGTGCGTCAAAGTCCGACTCATTTTTGCATGGTCTGATTAAGTTCGCGCTCGAACCCAATCCCTGAGAGTACGAGCAATCCGAGTGAAAAGGGGGCGAGGGCTGCACACGCCGTACTAGCTCGGTACAAATCGGGTGCTTCATTAGGAGCGGATTTATTCAATTAGCCAGCTCGCCCTTTAATTAAACAAACTAATTATGCTATCGAAAGGCTTAGCCGGTGGCTCCAAAAGAGGGGCGGCCCATGCACCTTTCCCTCCTGCACTGGCGAAGGTGATGACCTTGTGATAACCTGTGTGTTCATCAGTCAAATTACTGTCCCCGGTAATGGTAATGCCAAAGCACTGGAACACTGGGGCCAACTAATCTGTATTCAAATTACACACCGCCAAACAGTGAGGTGGCCTCCGTGGCTATAACTCAGCCGCAGTGCACACAGGGAGGAGAGCTCGACAGCGCCCAGGCACCCCTCCCGTCCAATCGGGCATTATCATACATTTCCCAGGTGTGCGTCGGGCCTTCTGGGGAGCGGCTGATATTGGAAAAATTAATCATAAGTTCCCCGTGGATTCCTAATGGTCAGTGTAAATTAATTAATTGCCCGGTTCAGGAGTTCGTTTCTTACTATGGGATCTTCTGCTCAAGTATACAGCCAAAGTCAGAAGTCCCATTCAGGAACATTTGTCTCAATGCAACTTTACAATTTTAGATTCACATCCAGACTGACTAAGCTTAGGATGACAGTGGCAAGGAAAAACGTCTTTAAACATGAAACGGAAGAAACCTTAAGGTCATCTGATATCTAAAAACGATAATAATAATAAGAATATTATACATAAGCAGGGGCTAAACGGTTTGGATCTGTGTGGTGCCACTTTTAATGAGCTACATTTAGATTTTCCTTGTCATTTCTGAGATTGTAAAATGCCTCCCGTGCCACTCTGGAATCAAATTCATTCGCTGCTTGGTTCCGGTTTTGCAGATTGCACATTAAATCAGGTTCGCCCACCACATTGGTGACTTTTAAGCTATACAATTACTGACCCGTCTATTTTTATGCACAGTTATTTGCATCCATCGACCTATCCACAGCATGACCTTTACGGTGGATGTACCTGGTCACCTGGACCATAAAATGGTCACTGAGGGTCTGTGGAAGTTAAGTGTACCAGGAATGGTATCTATAATATACAATTATGTTTCATATTTCCTGTGAGAAGATGCAGCAATGACAAAGTGAACAGTCCAAAATTAAATAAACAAATAACTTGGAAAAGTTGAAAAAGAGCAAGTTTTACCATAACCCACACTGGCCTACTGGCCTGACCTGAAGAATCACTACATGTCAGAAAGATTACATGACTCATATATACATAGTCAGATAGTCAGATATAGCATCTGGACCTCCAAAGGATATTGGTCTTCCCCAGTTTTCTTCTGTTTAGGGAGTTTTTCCATGCCACTCTTGCCCTTGGCAGATTTGGGCTCTGGGCCGAGATAACAGAAGATCATAGGAAATTGTAAAGCTGCTTTGACACAGTGTCCCATTGTAAAAGAACTATAGAAACAAATCTGACTTTGACTACCTAACAGGAAGCTCCTGTGGCTCAGAGGTAAGAGCCCGCCGCTGGAAGGCACCACTTACTGAAAATCGAATTCCATTTTTGGGCATTGCTCGCTATGTAAAGGTCGGGTGGGATGGTTACGGTGACCTGAGACCTCATCCAGTAGATCTGACTACTTAAACGTCTTATATCTGTTTGGGTCTTGGTTAGAAAACAGAACACAATGCCTTTTCCACCACAAAAATGAGTTGTTTATTTTTGCTCTGTGTATTTTCAGTAAGTAAAGGAGAGTCTATGAAGAGTAAAAGTGAGAGCAGGGAGAAGTTTAGCGCTGGACTTTCCATCAACCTTTTCCAAGCAACCATGTTCCACACAGTATGGCCTTCAGTTTGAATGTGACTGACCAAATCATAAACATTTCAGCACTTTAGACGTCTAAAATAAGGTCATTAGATGCTGTGTAGAGAGAAAGAATACCATAACAGAGCATTATTTACCATAATGTATTTATCCACCATTTATATTAACCTAACGTTATGACTAACGAGAGACAGGGATTTAACTTCTGCCAGCTCAAAAACAACAAAAGAAGAAGAAAGCGGCCAGTGATCGTGTCATTAAACATGATTAAATATGAACTACATTTTCTTTTTTGTTGTTTTTTGGGTTTTCTGACGCTAAACCAGTCGCGTTTGCTCCACTTTGAGGCGATGTAGCGTGGCGTCTTGTCGCCATCTTGTGGACGCTCGTGACATTAACGATTTCTTTTATTGGTATTGAATAAAATTACTTGTATACAACAAGATTTCTCATATTAGCCGTACCTTAAAATAATTCAGGGTTAGTTAAATATGTTAATATAAGAGATAAGATAACGACCTGCAAAGTCGACCGAAGCGCAGTGATCTTCTTTCAGCCATTTTGTTGTTTTTATGCTAACATTGACAGAGTTGTCTCCATTGACACATCCAATACTTAAAAACTGCTGTTACTTTTTAGTGAAACTCCTGTTTGTTTTGTTATTTACCGTTTACGTTTAGAGCTCGTTATAAACACCTGCCGTTTACCGGATCTACACACGTCATGACAACCATCAACGAATCTTTGTGTATTTCAGGGTTAACATGCTAATCTCTAGTGGTGGACAATAATAAGCACATCGACGGAATTTCTGTATTTACGCAGTTTATGAGAGTTTTTAGCTACTTTATTGGAGTGTTTAGTTCATTTGAGACCGAAAGTAGCCAAAAACTATGCAACAAATGTACAATAATTCGAGTTTGTTTTCTCTCATGGGTTTTCCTTAAGCAATGATAATGTCTAACATTGGGTGGCATGATGGCACAGAGACCCAGGTTCAGTTCCCCTCCTGACTGAGACCCATGTATTGACCTATGCATTAGGTCAACTAGTGCATATAAAGTGGCACCTTGGGGCCAGGTCAGGCATTAAATGCAATCAGGATTAGCTGTGTCTGATTGGCCAGTGTCTTCTTCTCCAGTGTTTGGTTCCAGAACACCAGGTCAAAACACAAATAACACAAAGTGCATACAGTTTACACACATCTTTAATTGTAAAAATACACACACACACACACATATATATATATTAAAATAAACTCCTAAATAAATAGATTATCAAAGTAATTTATAAAAAAAGCTGTAAAAAAACACAGCTATAATATATAATATATAAAACTAGATTGTTACTCCTCTGCCAGTAACTATATGCTTATGATATGAATATTGTAAAATGTTTTGAATACTTAAAAACAGGCTAAAAACTGAATGTGGTAGAGAAAATGGCTGATCGTTTACACACGTCCTTTTCAAATTTCAAGGAAAATTAAAAATCTGTGACAGCAGCCCTGTTGTACAGGTTACATAAAAGCGACTCCATGTTTCATGGCACACATTTGGCGAAGCAGCGCAGGCCGGGGATCCTCCAACGTGAGCCGCTCCGAATGCGCAGATCCAGCCACTCCTGCTGCGCCACGACCAGATAGGACTCGGGGGGCGCCGTGGAGAGCAGCTCAGGAGTCACGCTGCCTTCTGCACGGGTCAGGGCCTGGTGACACACAGCCTGGATGTCCATACTCTCCAGATTATTGAGGCTTCCGACCCCCTGATCTACCACCTGGGCTCTGTTTGGACCTGGCAAAACAGAACAGATTTTAGCCATTTTCTAAAACTAAATTCAGGAAAAGGCATTCAGAATATAAAAATAAGGACATAATACAGCACTTTTTAAAATTATTACTATTTTGCACTCCCATTACTCATTACTTTACTTCTAAGTTACTCGCTAAATCGTTCACAAATCTGTACCAAATAGCAAGCACAAGAATAACAGCCAACAGAAAAAAATAATGCTTTATTTAATAATTATATATATTTTTTTTTTTTAAAAAAAAGCTACGATCCTAATCAGGTTCAGATCCAAACTGTGGTTTGTATGGAGTTTTTCGAGGCAGTAGCACAAAGTCGGCCAGCAGAGGTCGCCAATGCGCTCGGTTTTAAACACTTTCACACGGACTCAATTGGTTGAAATTCAAAGCTTCAGAAAGCCATATTTTCTTCCATCAGCTTGTAAACACTTTGAGAATAATTCGTATTTTTCGCTCAAAAGCCTAACTAGAACTAGAACTAGTTAATAACTGAATAATGCAGGGTTGTTGTTTTAGTGGAAAGCTTCTCGGAAGTGCGAAGAACTCCACTAATATCGACGTTTTTAGATCTAATCTTCCGGGTGTGGCGACTCACAGCAGTGTCTGAAAGGCTCCCATCTTTGAGAGGGCATGTACGGTTTGGACACAGGCTGCTGCAGCAGACACACGATGGCGCTGTCCACTTGGTGAAAGACGCGCAGAGACAAGAGCTGCTGGTGTAGCTCGTCCGAGAGGCTGTATTTCTCCGAACGGATCAGCTCTCGGATCAGGTCAAAATCCTGTTTTAGCTGCAGCGCTCCCAGGATACTAATAAGGAAAAGGGTAGAAATGGGTAGGACTAATAATAATAATAATAATAATAATAATAAAATACATTCACAGCATCTTACTAAACAGCATAAAACAATTTTACAAATACACAGTATTAAGAATCCGGGTTGCTCTTCTTTTGGCTGATCTGGTCTTAGATTTGGCGCTGGTCTTTTTTTTTGCTGTGGCCCATAGAAACAGGACCATGGGACCAAGGCTGTGGTCACCTGACAGAATTTCGTACTTACAGGCAAAGCATGTTCACCGACCTGAATTTGATTTTCTGCCTGAGAATGTGCTCCATCCAGGCCTCCATGAAGGCGGTCAAGGCCTCCGCCAAGGCTGGGGTGCGAGCCTCCTCCGGTAGGGCCTGCACTCCCTCCAGCACCTGCCCGATCACGGACTGAGCCGCATAGGCTGCGTAATCACTGGGGCTGCTGGGTAATTCTAAGAAAACCGTGCCAAACACAAATCAGTACGACTGACCGAGTCACATTAAAAGACACGAGTACAACCGCTGTCCTGTTATTAGCTGGTCCCACCTGGTCTGTAGTTGATTCTCCAGTGTTTTGCTGATGGCATGGTCTGCTGAAAAATCTCCCCCGACATCTTCTTGCAGTCCGTTGAAAAGATCCTCAGGACAAGCTCTGAGAAGGCCTTACGAGAAAAGACGAGCAAGTCCACATAAGCGCCTTTCGTACCGAAAAAACCCCCCCCGAAAAAGTCTCAAAAACCTGAAACTGAGAGAGAATGAAGTGAACTGGCAGCACATAAGAAGGTCTTACTTGTAGTTGGGAAGCTGCACCAGTTAGCTGCAGCTCATACCGCGCTATAACGGGACGTCCAGCACCCCCATCCACGCCCTTCATTCGCTGGCACAGACTCTCCGCTGCTTCCCTGAGAACCTTCCCAAAGGCACATGCGTATTCCGATAAATCCTCCACATTTATCTTGCGCAAAATCAGTACGCACGCTTTATACCTTAAGGTCTCCTTGCGCGACGAGCAGGAACTTATTCAGGGACCACGAGGCCAGAAACTGGAAGGCTTTACTCATGACCCAGAACGTTGAGGACTGGACTGTGGCCTGGGCCCTGTGCAACAACCCTAAGTGATAGAAGGAAAGGCTCCAGGATTCTGTTTCACCTGGTCAAGAGAAAAATATACAGAAAGTTTTACAGAAATGCCTCCTTTAAGAAGCGCTTCCATGATTCCGCTCTAAGGGCTAAGAGGCCGGTAGGTTCTCACGGCAAAGAATGAGGAGTTTGTATGTATGTTCATAAATGATATTCTGTAATAAAAAAAAATGAATTAAAGAAAAGAAGGAAGAAGGAAAGAAAGAAACAGGAGGCTATGGTGAATTGTACAGACGGCAATCTGTAACGGCAGCAAAACGGAAGGAACGCGTCAAACCTGGCCTTTTTTTAAAAAAAAATCTAATTATAAAAGGAAAGTAAAATAAAGGGGGAAAAAAAACGCCAACAGGAAAATAAATCCTGCTTGAGCAGCGTTACAAATTTGGAAGTATATTGACTTTATTTACAATAAATAAACCCCAAGTCTAGCGTGACGGTTTTGCGAGCTTAAGAAAACCTATAAGAACAAAATGCTTCTGTTTTCAAGAACACTGCCAAAATCAGGGGATATTTCATTATGGGATATTTCATTCTGGAGAATCCCCTAATTTTTGCGAGCAGTACACTTCTTCTGAAATGTATTCTTAGGAAACGAGCGGAGAGAGAGAAAAAAAAATAGGATCATTCTGAAGGAGCCGCCTAACAATTTATTGTTGCTTTGTCTTTTTTATCGTACGTTTCTTTCTTAGGACACCTCTGTGAATCCGGTCCCGGTCCCGGTCCCGGTCCCGGTCCCGGTCCCGCTCGGGGCATTCTGTACGAGTACCTGAGTTTGGGTGTGAGGTTTGCAGGAACTGGAGCACAGAGAGCAGGGGTGGGAAGAGCTGCAGCGTGAGCTCCATGGTGGAGGTCCGGACATCGGACTGTTCCAAAGCGGGTCCGGGTAAACACTTATCCTTTATCCCTAGACCGAGTGACTTACACATGACTGCAACACAAACGCAAGAAGGTCACATAAAAGTGTATCGATGCTAAAACCGAGCCAAGGGTCTTCATTTCACGACTCACTCTCGTCCCAGCGCATGAAGGCGGCCGTCGATAAGACATGAATGCAGAATCGGCGCAAGGCCTCGGCGCATTCTGCAGGAAGACGTTCTGGGGGGGAGGGGGGAGGGGGATAATAATAAAAATAAAAACAATGAAGAAACAACGTGAAAGGACAAAAAAAAAAAAAAAACAACATGGCAGTAACAGCTTGGTTAGAAATAACTTTCTAATGTCTAACCCCAGAAGATATAATTATTGCTGTAGAAGCTGATTTAACACTTCAGCACTGTGTGATAAAGACATTTCTTTAATGTATGACATAATAACAAGGTTA
>JAYJMA010000003.1:400449-420378 GCA_036873895.1 Parotocinclus cabessadecuia
TATTATAGCAGCGCTGATGTTGCGTCACCGGTTCGAAACCCTCTGTTTTAATTGGTAAAACTTATAATAGTCCAGCCTCTTGCATTTTGACATGGGGGGGGGGTGGGGGGAGATTTGGGTTGGGAAGACTGTACTGGACTTTATGGACACAAACGGTGCCAGGAAGTTTCTTAAGAAAGAAAATCATTTTTTAAAAGCGTTTCTCCATCCAACATCATAGCTCAGAAAAGTTATACTAATAACTTATTCATTAAATAACTACGGATAATAAGGATTATTTTAGGAACTTTTTTTATTTTCCTTTTTAGCCTTATGCAACAGGTAAACATTTTCAAGGATTTTTTTTTTTATTTCTTCTTTTTTATTTATTTTATTTCTTTCGGCTCCAACTCTATTTTTTGTTTGCTGAGTTCGTTCGGTTTGATGCTCTTCCTCAATTTTGCCGTCCTTCCAGCGGATTAAAGGAAATACCCGACATCGTGGTAAATACAAATTCGAAAGTGTCCCGTGTCGGGCATGTTACGTCGTAAGGTGCAGCCTACCTAAGTAAACAACAAAGACTTTCTTAAGATAATATTTATGATCTCCTTAAGATTTCTTTGAGAACTGCATTGAAGAATATTCTTAATAACTTCCAATTTTCAGATGAAATCTTTTGTAAAACATATATACAAATATAAATATATATACATATGAGATGTAAACGAAGCATGGGAACCTCGAAGATTTTTCCCACCGTTTTTTTTTTCCCACGGAAACTCAACCACAGGCTTAGAGGTGCTAGCACTGGAACCAGTGTCAAATTATACATGATATTCCTGAATGGAATGTGACTTTTAAAAAAGCAGATGATACTCGTTGTGAATAATGAATATGTGCCCTTCATGCACCTGCAGCACTGCACCTACACACTTTCCTTCTCTTCGAACTAAGGGGAATTTCCATGTTGAAACAGCTGGTAGGTTAAATGGTACGTGTGTGTGCAAACCATTATTCACTCTTTTAAAATATCATTTAGCGTGTACAGATCAGCGTGTATGAAAGCATGGGAAAAATATTACAAGTACGCATTTCTACTGTAACCTTCATTTGTGCGCGCATTTTCATACGTTTATTCATTCAGAGACACCAATTGACCATCAGTGTACAGCTTTGGACAGTACGAGGATACAGGAGTAAACCCACAGAAACAGGGGGAGCATGCAAACTCCACATGGACAGATTTTCTGTTCTGTTTATATAAAGTACCGGAACCAAAGTCTGTTTATATAAAGTACCGGAACCAATCTCTATTTATATAAAGTACCGGAACCAGTCTCTGTTTATATAAAGTACCGGAACCAATCTCTGTTTATATAAAGTACCGGAACCAAAGTCTGTTTATACAAAGTACCGGAACCAATCTCTATTTATATAAAGTACCAGAACCAATCTCTATGTATATAAAGTACCGGAACCAATCTCTGTTTATATAAAGTACCAGAACCATACTCTGTTTATATAAAGTACCAGTACCAAAACCAAAAGTCTGTTTATATAAAGTACCAGAACTAAACTATGTATATATAAAGAACAGGAACCAATCTCTTTATATAAAGAACCACTCTGTTTATATATAGAACCAGAACCAAATCACTTTTTATATAAGGAACCAGAACCAAATAGTAAGCTTTACATTATGCACGTTATAAACATGCTTTATATTTCTGCTAGATTGGATCTCAAACTAAATGTGTGTGTGTGTGTGTGTGTGTGTGTGTTTAAACTATGCTTTGCTAAATGCTGATCCAGCTCATTAAGGAGGACCAGTTTAATTAGCCTCACCTTGCTGTGTTAATCGGTCTAATTATGCAAAGACGTGGAGATTTTTAGAAACACAAGCGTACAGAGTGAAAGCTTGAAAGTTTTATTCCTACATCAGTGGATATTTGTGCGATCTTGGTTCCCATTCAGCTGTTGTTATTGCTAATGTTAGTCAGTGTAGCCGTGCATTATCATAAACACACAACGCTTCAGGACATCTATAACAGCAGGGTGACGAAGCGAGCTGGCAAACTAGCAGCTGACCCCTCTCGACCTGGACATCACGTCTTTCAGCTCCTTCCCTCTGTCAGATGATTCAGGGTCATCAAAGCAGCACAACCCGACACGCTAACAGCTCTTGTGTTACAGCATAACGACACTCTAACACTTTGCTTGTTCTGCACAAGCGTGTGCACATGCCCGTTTACATAATACATAACCTTGATCATTCCTAGTTTTCTTATTGCTTCGCTTATATTTGATTTTTGCTTATTGTGTGAATAGCTGTTCTCAGTACGTCATACGTGCCTACTCACCATCTCTCCTTCTACTTATAGCACACACCGCTCACAAATTTAGGATGATTTTTTGTGAGCAGTACACTTCGGGGACTAAAGTGACTCGGATTCGGACACGACCTCATTTATCTTGTGAATTCAATTTGGCCCACATAAAACCAAACGTGGTACAGCCCTGGCATGGATTAGTCAATCAAAACATGCTCCTTTTTTAATAGAGCTGGTGTTTTTTTTTATTCAGCGTTTCCCACACCTACTCCTGGAGAGCTGACAATCTTTGTTGATCCCTAGCTTAACACACCTTCTCTGAAGTACACCCCAAAGCCTTCGTGTGCTGCATGGCGTGTGTGGGTGGATGATTACAGGCGGCACCTGGCAAAGCTTGCGTGTTTTATCACAAGGTGCACAGCCTGTTCACGGTTCCATATCTTCCCTCTTTTGCCTCCTGCTGGCTGAACCGCAGGACCAAAAAATCTCCACGACAAGGATGGAGGAGGTAAAGATGGTCCTGCATTACTTAAATAGTTAGTTTCAGCACAAATGAAACCACCAGCGTATTGTTCTGGCCTTGTATTCGACGTTTATCGAATGACTGAAAGCATCGTTGCCGAGGGAGCCGATAGAAAATCGCCTTACGTTGGGATTCATTTACATTTATGGCAGCTGTGGGTTAAGGGTCTTGCTCAAGGGCCCAACTGTGCAGCTTGACAGAGGTGGGTTTTGAACCCCAGTACCAGTACCCCATTCCGTTTTTTCTCACATGTGAGCTGCAGAGCTAAGGAGCACCGCAGACTCCACGAAGGGGGCACCCCACATCAGTTGAAAGAGCACTGGCTCATGTCCTGGCTCTGGTGAGGTCTCTCTTATGGTGACAAGAGTGCATGGGCCCTGCATCGCCGGTCGGTTTCGCGTTAGCTAATGACATTAGCCAGAGCAGTAGCGCACTTGGCTGGAGGTTGCCCCCACGGGACGACATTTTTGCACGTCTATAGACAGTCTTGTGCAAAAAGCACGCATTTAAAATGAATAACACGTTTTAATATTTAATCTAAGACTCTTAAAGAAGAACTAAAGAAGGGCTGAAGAAGAACGGGGTTTTCATTACGGGCAACGTGTATAGTATTTGATTAAGAATTAGGTTTATAAGTCAATGACTTGTCATTCGTACTAGCAATCTTAATACTTAAAATAATTGATGAATATTTCACTGTTTATGAATATTGCAGGAAGGTAGAATCGATTCATGACGAGGAATCAATTTAAAGAGTCGATTCTGTACCGAATGGAATGGAACACACTTTGCGATTTGCCGCAGTGTCGTGCGCATTGATACAATCAAGCACCGTATACAAAGCACGCCTACCTTCCACCCAATTCCTCCGCCGTTCGTACATATAGGTGATCTTTTGATTGGCAAGCCCAAAATCTCACCAATTGCTCCTATTTATTATAAAGTCTGTACACCGTTCAAAAACGGCGTATTTCCAGGATCAAAATTCAACTGTTACATAGGTTAGCTTTGACCTACTTTTTATATCAAAAAAGTAGTTCCGACTTGCAACCGCCATTTCGGCAGCTTCCATTGTTAGCAGAATTTACTGCGATGTTAGAAATAAACGCCAGATTGTCCAGTTTTCACTAAACACACAGGTTTGTTTGACGCGGGAAAGTCATAGATTTTATTTACAACACATAAGTGTCATAGGGGCTGGTCTGTGTTTGCGTCGGGTATCGGGCTGTATTTTGTTTTAGCCCGGTAGCACAGCCAGCTAAGGGTTAGCTTAGCTTAGCCGCGAACGAGAAGAAGCAGAACCGTCACTGTTAGACTTCAAGCTTATATTAGTACCGATTTTAACTCGATATAATTCAGTTCCTCTTACGGCAGATCTCATCTTTATTATTTAGAATTACTAGTTTAATACAGTCACACTGACGACCGCACAGCAGGAGCCGAACACAGGAGGAGAGATGGCGAGCTCGGTGGGAAACGTGGCCGACAGTACAGGTAAATACAAAAAAGGCTTTAAAATCTGTTAATCTATTTCTAATTTATAACTAATCTAGTTAACAAGAATCCATTAAAAGGGCTACACTTTAGTAGCTCGTTTAGAGTTACTGTTTATTGTAGACTTGTGGTAATAATGAATAATATAGGTTTGCTTTGGTTTGATCTGGATTTATTTACGGAAATATTTAAATTAGAGAAATTAAGATGATCTATGTTTGTGGACGTCCATTGACGAGTCGTATTACAATCACCCCAAACGAGAAATACACGGCCTGCGTGATGTACGTGTAATAAACCGCCGCATCAAATCTAAAAGTTAAAAATAAGCTACAACAAACATTAAAGCAAATCCATAGAGTTATGAGTCGTTTAACATCCACATTATGTTCTGTGAAACGGGAGGTAGCCGAAACGGACGCTGACCAGACATTAGAGTAGTTCGTTAATCTTTAAATGCTACTCTAATGTAATTATAAAGGGTTTTTTGGAAAGATAAATTGAATTGATTGAGGATTAAATGATCGGCTTTTGCTTCACCAATAATATTTGGTCCATTACTTGCCCTGCGATTACCTATTGTAAGATTTTCTCACTGCTCATAGACACTTTTCCTTGAGCATTTACATGAGAACCAGTTTCTTGTTGTTTTTATGTAAGAGAATGTGCCCATAGGGTTAAAGAACGTCATCATTTAGGTTTATTTCCGCACCGCGTTCACAAATTCTCAAAGCCCCCAATCAGGATTTGTTTTGTGCTTTTTGACTAATTTGGGTAAATCGACTGTCCCAGTGTTGTATCAACGATGGATGACTCGTCTGGGGGGGGATTAGAAGTCTGAATTGTGATCCTAAATGTTTCTTTACGCTCCTGTTTTTTCCCCCGTCAGAAGCGAAACGTTTGTCGGCTTTATTTGGGATCCTCGCCGTTTCTTTACCGGTTCAGGCCCGTGCTCCTTCCTCCCTCCCCCAAATCCACGTTTCTTTCATTCCAAGGATGACTTCAGAAGCGCATTTTTTAAAAACGCGACTTCCCAAAGCTGCAATTGGAGAGCTTAATTGCACCTTGAACGAAAAGGTGTACATTTATTCAAATGCGAAAATCTTTCCGGTTAAAGATTCGACCTCCGTTTGGTCCGTCTGAACTCATCCTTATTTTGGCGTCACTTCATTAGGAATCATTGGGGTTTTTTTTGTGTGTGTGTGTGTCCATCTTTACCGTGAGAGAAACTCTACCGATTCGCATGCCGTTAATAAAACATCCTTACGACTGCTACGCATGAAATTAGACGAAAGCATTCCTCATCTCTGTTCGTGTCTTTTTCGTTTTTTTTTTTTTCTCGTTTTATTTTTTATTTTTGCCTTGTTTCCATTTTTCTAACATATTGTTTTTCCCCCCCCTCCTCCTTTCGGGATGTGTTGGTGCCACAGAACCAACAAAACGTATGCTTTCCTTCCAAGGGTTGGCTGAACTGGCACATCGCGAGTATCAGTCGGGAGATTTCGAGGCAGCAGAGCGCCATTGCATGCAGCTGTGGAGGCAGGAGCCTGATAATACTGGAGTTCTGCTGCTCCTGTCCTCCATCCACTTCCAGTGTCGCAGGCTCGACAGGTAAAGCACGTCAGGGAGACCGGCACCTTCTCGGGGCTGCATGAAGCACAGCGGGCCTTGTTCACTTCTCTTCCCGTGGTGTTCCCGGGTCAAAACGGTGAAGCCATTTCCATCCCGCAATTGGTTCTGTCTTATAAAACCTCTCCGTGTAGCAGCAGCTTTCTCTGCTCGCACGCAGGACGTTGTGTCTAATTCTCATTTCACTGCATTGCAAAGCTGAAAATGAGCTTATTATTAAAATGATGGTGGTGGTGGTGGTGGTGGTGGTGGTGGTGGTATGTATGGGTGCTTCTCAGCTTTCTGGGCTTTCTTTAATCAGGCTTTGTTTGAATTATGATGGCAGGCTTTGCTCAGTTTATCCTATACTTTTGACATCAGTGCCTTTTTAAAAAGCTCAGTAAATCGAAATGACATTTGACTTGACTCAAACGTGGCTTTTCTGGTTCCTTTTGGAGTCAAAGTTGCTCTTAAATAAGGGCGTATCCTTCTGTAAACTGTAACATCTTTACGTAGCTGGCCGAAAAAAAAGAGGGAATCATTTAATATTGCGAAACGAGCAGGGAGTTTGGGTCAGTTTTCTTGTTCGATGTTCTCCTGTCTGTTGCTTAGTCACGAACTGGTTAGTACTGGGAAATAAAGGTTGTTTAGTTACTAGGCGTGTCGTTTAGGTAGCAAAGCCTGGCCACGCCCTGCACGTTGTGTAATGTGGGATGGGCAAGAAAATATTTGCGATCAGAAACTAGTTGCGTTTTTCCTTAACGTCGGTTCGGCTTAATGAACTGGAGATGGCAAGTTCAGTCGCAATACGGGGCGACTAACGCGAGGCGGTTCCTTTTGGTGTTCCGGTTTCCTCCCCAAAACGAAAGTCACGCCTTCGGTTCATTGGCTGCTCTTGATTTCCATGGCGTGACTGTTTGAATTGTATCGTTAGAACCCGGCTCCTGTTAAGAACGCCCGTGTTTAAACCGTTTTCCATCGTTAACTAGAACACCATTACCTTTTCTAATACCGCTTCCACCCCGTTACGTTTTACCAGCTTCTTTTTAGAACTCAGTTCTTGCTTTACATTTTAGTGCGATTATAAATCGCAACGGTCACCAGGCTGCCCTAATGTATCCTCTTCTGCAGCGGCCTGGGCGTAACGGGTAGTAGCGAGAGCTTTCGGGTCGGCCCCACTCCCCTGTTATTTGTGTATCGAGCGTGGTTTGGCCTCAGTCCTACGTTTGACCTTGCACATGACCTCCGTCCGCAGCATTCTGCGTTTGACTTTAAATACATCGGCGTGCAAAAATGGACACACGTCTGCTCTCACTTATGTCCGCCTAGTATTTAGCGTGAATACGATCAAAGTTTATGTTCCTTACCATGGGCTCGGTTTGAATGTTCTCTGCAGAAGTGTTAGGTCTGTTCTGTTTTTAAACCCCGTCCGTTCGGCGCTGTTGAAATATTTCATCACTTGGCGTCGTGAATAAACTGAACGTGGACGCCGGCAGCGATGACGGGGTGATGTCCCGAAATTCGCGAGGGTTATACGTTCCTAGACCCCCGGCGTATTTTGGACGGAAGCAAATGGTTCGTGTTTCGTAAAACGACGGTAATATGTTAAGACGTTATTATAGCTTAAAAAAATATTATATACAACGAAAAACATCCAGACAACAGATCTGCCTTCTAAAATGATAAAGAATCAGGAGGGCGGATTTACTGGGTGTTACTTTTTATTTTGTTTCTTTTTAACGCCGCTCTTTTCAAATGCCTTGGCCTCACCAGGACTTTTTTTTTTTTTTTTCCTCTTCTCCTTCCTCCAATTCTGCTCAACTGTTCCCTCCATTTTGTTCCAGTCTAAGTTGTTAGGGAAGTGTTGAAATGTGCATAGGATCGTATTTGGTACAGATCAGAAACTAGATTTATTGGTTGCCACATCTGGCGCTTGCCTCACTTTCTTGGCTTTGTCCTGCCACGCAGGTCTGCGCACTTTAGCACTCTAGCCATCAAGCAGAATCCCATGCTTGCCGAGGCTTACTCCAACCTGGGGAACGTCTTCAAGGAGCGCGGCCAGCTGCAGGAGGCCATCGACCACTACCGGCACGCGCTGCGCCTCAAGCCAGACTTCATCGACGGCTACATCAACCTGGCGGCGGCACTGGTTGCGGCGGGCGACATGGAAGGGGCCGTGCAGGCGTACGTGTCCGCTCTCCAGTACAACCCGGTGCGTGTTTGCAACAGCTGTGAACCGAGACTAACTAAAGCCGTCGTCGTTTTGGCTAAGGATCGTTTCCCGCTCTCTTCGTTGCAGGATCTCTATTGCGTTCGTAGCGACTTGGGGAACCTTCTAAAAGCCCTTGGGCGTCTGGAGGAGGCAAAGGTCTGTTTCGACATGTCAGCTTGTGCATGGAGTGCTGTCTTCTTATTTGGTTGATTTTATTTTCCTTGCTTTTAGTCTAGAAACATGACCTTTTGAATTCCCTCTTAAGCCTAAACGGCCCGCCCTTTGGGAGCGAGTCCCTTTTTTTTTTTTTTTCCTTTTTCCCCCCTTTCTCCCCCTCCCCCCCAAACAAACATTAAGTTATTTCTGCTCTCTATAGATGTGTGGTGTGGTACTCATCTCTTATTCCCACCTTTACACCTTCAGCTCCACGCCACCACTCGCTCTGCTGCTCAGCAGTCCTAGCATCGCAGCTAGCCCCCGTAAGCTTTTGAGAGCCAAACGCTCTCAGTTCGCCCGCCAGGTCCGAGCGGCAGGCTTGTCTGATTTCCGTCCCTCTTCATCAGAGGCGCTCGGACGCCGTAGCCACTTTCATGTCGACCCCAACAAACCCCGTTTCCCCTGTCCTTAATGTTTTAACTAAATTGTATTTTTATCGAGCCACAACAAGTTGAGTGCTTGTCCATCCCCACCCCACCCCCACTTTCCCCCCCTCCGCCCCTCCCCACTCCTGCTTCATTTCTCTTTGCTTCATCTTGACCTCTGGCTTCTTAGCCAGTGCCTCTCCACACAGGAAGAAAGGCTGATTCATTCCAAAGCTGGAACTTCTAGAAACAGATAAAAGTGTTCTGGACGTGCTTTTCCTTTATTGTCATGGAGGGATTATGCTGGCTCGGTCTTAAACGATACAGGATTGATTGATTGATTGATTGATATGAAGTTAGTGATCTTTGCTATGCTGGAAATAAGATGGCTTCCAACCCAGGCCTGTTTCTCGACCATTTTATGAATAGCTTTGATTCGAGCTGCATTAAAGCACCATTATCCTGCAGATTTGCATTTAATCTCCATTTAAAAACGTTCCCTCATTGACCATCGCTAGGCTAATCCGGCTTCACGGTGGATTTCTGCACTCGGAAGTCCACAGAAAAAAAAAGAAAAAAAAAGAACGGTCCCCCTCCTCGGAGGTTAGAAGCCCTCTTATTTGGTACCTCAGGGGGGGGAATGAGTGGGTAGGGGCACCAGGGTTCCAGCAGCCCTCAACACTGGCTCCGACGCTCCGCCCCCCGCGCGCTCGCTCAGGGCCTGTGGAGTGTGCGCGCTCAGAGCTGCCTTCCTGACCCTACAGCCGAACCTACTGCTATTGTCCAAGGGCGCCCTTCTAAACGACCAGAACCCGGTAACCCTTTCTGCTTCACACAAGTCCCTTAAACACTTGTGGCTGTTCATTTATTTACTTTAGTTCCGTTCAATCGTCACCGTGTCGTCGGCCCCGTGCTGTGCCAGGCAGGCAGCTCACTATTTGCACTCCACTGCACGCGTCAGATGCGGTGATAGAGAGAAAGAAGCACACGCGCAGCACAAGCATTGACCTCTTTATTTCAGAGCCGGAGGCTTCTAGGTACAATTCATTAAACCCCAGGCTTTTTTCTTTACCCGCTGGGCAGGATTCAAGAAGGCAGGACAGGATAAAGCAAGCAAGCAGTGCATTAAACCATGTAAACTTAAGAATAAAACGTAAGGTAAACGACGTAAGGGATGATCTCACTCTTCTCTCCATTTATGCTATGATTAATTATTCCTAAGACGTTGTGTTCACTTGATTGTGGTGAAGATCAAGCCAGTTATCCTCCCTCCTTTTCCTCCACTCGAACCAGGACGGCTAAAACAAAAAAAACAAAACAAAAACGAGATTTTCAGTGACTCCTAACACAAAGCCTTTCTTCCCTGCAAGCATTTTCTTACCACTTGACCAGTTGAAAGCCTGTGACGTGCATGACTGAATAGGATATCCCTTTTTTTTTTTATTATGTTTTTTTTTTTTTTTTGCTTTGTTTTGTGAATAGATTTTTTTTTTTCATATCCATATGAAACGAATGTATTGATTGCCAACTTTTACTAACGCTCTTGTTTTCTTATTTTGTCTCTTTTGGTTTTTTCCACCACTGATATTGTTATTTAGAAGGTTTCAGGTGGGTGACACTATTCCTGCGTAGGTGCAGTCCGGCGGAACGGATCACTAGGGCAGCATCAGTCCTCTCCTCTTCTTCCAGCTGTGGTCGCTCCCCCCAGACAAAGTCCAAAAATATGGTAACGGGTTTGTAACTGCCAGCAAAAAAAAAAAAAAAAAAACTTCTTCATGCCTGAGTTCTTCTCTCTCGGTGCTATTTAGAAGAACTAACGATATTAGAGAGGTAAAATAGAGTAATTTACTGAAACGTAAAGCTTTGTTTATAATACCTCTCGACAAAGTAACATCGCCCATCCAAGTAATTAAGATAAAAATGGATTGGATGCAGTAAGCAAATAAAAACACAGTAAGAACCCTCTAACTCTTACTTGTTAATTGTTTTTTTTTCCTGTTGCTTTGGTTTATCATTTTTGCTTTTCCTCTTGATTTGGAGTTGCAGTGTTCTGCTCAGCCGATGATTTGCGCTGTGAGTCTGCAGCGACGCACGGGTCGCGCAGCGACGAAATGCCCTCCAGTACAACAGAAAGGCGCATGCGCACGCTCCCTCTACCCCTCTCCTCCCGGCCTGCAGACTGCAGATCTGCCCACCTGGCTCGCTAGCGTGGCACCCAGCGGACCCAGCCAGCCCAGTGCAGAGCACCATTGGCAACCGTTCGTCCTTCAATCAGACGGATGCATCTAACTAGTCGTTACCCCCTAAAACCGCGTCCCCCAAGGCCGGTGGGTTTCAGAGAGTGTGCCAGTCTGGTGGGCTCAGGACTGCCTCGGGCTTTAGGTCTGTGGTTTGCGCTCAGAGCCGGCAGCAGCGCTAGCGAAAAAGCAGCAAGCGGGTACAGCGCGAGCAGCGACTGCGGCGCAGCGAGGCACGACGGGGGGGCACCCCTGTGGCGTTTTCGCGCTAGCATTTCAGGGACCTCCATGTACAGTCCGCTCCGGCATTTGAGGTTGTGTCTAAAATCAGAAGAAGAAAAAACCCACACCCCCATCCATAACTTCTAAGTGCTTAAAATCAGACGTCGGACCCTAGCTCATCTAAAGTGTCTCGTGCCGTTTTTTTTTTTTCCCCCGCGATGAGACCATAACTGAAGAATGTCAGTCGGAGTGTAGGTGCTGGTCGGATTGGCGCAGCGCAGGAAAAGCGTGCAGCTTGGCGCGGCAGAATGATGCGCAGGCGAGCCCACGCTGTAGACTCACTTTTTGCTTTTTGGAGAACGGACTCTAACTGTTTCTCTCTACCCTTTTTGTTTTCTTCCTTTTTTTCTTCGATCTTTATTTTTTTTTCAACCCCACACTTCCCCTGTCTTCTCTTTTGCTCCTCTCCGCCCCTCTTCCTCCTGTTGCTTTCATTGTTAACCTGTTAAAGGCTTGCTACCTGAAGGCCATCGAGACTCAGCCCAACTTCGCCGTGGCGTGGAGCAACCTGGGCTGCGTGTTCAACGCTCAGGGAGAGATCTGGCTGGCTATTCATCATTTTGAAAAGGTTTGAAATCTTTGAAAAAGATTCTTTCAAAGCCGGATGCGCCGACATTATACTCGTGGGGGGGGGAGAGATAATGGGCAAGGGGCGCAACTGTGGACCCGTCGGGGTGTTTGGTTCGGAACGTTTTGTGATCCACTGGAATATAGTCACCTTTCAACCATCCACACTACGTAACTAACTTTTTAATGCTCTTTTTGAAGCACGTTTGCTCATGCGCCGTGCATAAACAGCTGTGTGTTTTTGCGCCAGGGGAGCAGTTGGAGAAACTGCCCCTCTGTGGACCGCAGTAGTTCTTAGAGGGCCGTGTTTAGGTCCGTTTGCTCTTGCTTTAGAGTGGTTTTTATTTTCAGCCTCAGTCATGCAAGTATGCTGGGATTGGTCCAGACACAAGTGCTTATATTATTGAGGGCGTCTGGCATTTCTAAATGTACCCGTATGAACTTATCTATAGCTGTATAAACAACGTCTTTTCACTAAAAATGCAAAAGCAAAAAGAAAGAAAAACGTGTTTTGAAGGTTCGCCGGTTTTCCAACTGACAAGGCGAAGGCAAACTAAAAGGAGTCCTGGAAAGGAATTTTCTGGGGGAAGCTTGGTTGGCTCGGTTTAGTTTACTCCCTAGAATTTATGCAGAAGGGCCTTGTCATGATCCCTAATCCAGCGCTCGAGTACCGTCCCGTGCCCTCCAGGTCTTCTTTTTAGGAACGTTTTTATTTTCCTTTTAATTGCAGTGGTCAAAGAGGCGAACAACGTGCCGTCCGTATCCGTTTCAGGACATTCTGGCCGCTTTTACAGGTTCATGTGCTCACAGCTTGCCCTCGTAATAAGAGTACTAACGACGTACTGCAAACTCTACACCCTCGATAAGTGGCAGCAAAGGCTTGTGGGGTGCTCCGGCGCTGCTTTAATGTCAGTCGGCTGAAACCGTCCGTGCCATTGATCTGCGTTTCCTTTGCAGGCTGTTACTTTAGATCCGAACTTTTTGGACGCCTATATCAACCTGGGCAACGTTCTTAAAGAAGCTCGCATCTTTGACAGGTACACCTACGCAAGTCTTTTTGGTAAAACCAAATCTGTGGTAAAGGCAGTGAAGTGTGTTTCCAGTCCTAATCAGTAGCGATGCCGGTGATTGCAGAGCTGTGGCTGGGTATCTACGAGCACTCAGCCTGAGCCCCAACCACGCCGTGGTGCACGGCAACCTGGCCTGCGTTTACTACGAGCAGGGTTTGATCGATCTCGCCATCGATACCTACAGACGTGCCATCGAGCTGCAGCCGCATTTCCCCGACGCCTACTGCAACCTTGCCAATGCGCTGAAGGAAAAGGGCAACGTGAGTTTCTCCTGCACTCCCTTACGTTCAGCCGTTGTACCTCCCCTGTACCTTATTCATAGCGTCTCGTCTGCGTCTCGCCAGGTCTCCGAGGCCGAAGACTGCTACAACACGGCGCTGCGTCTTTGCCCCACGCACGCCGACTCCCTCAACAACCTGGCCAACATCAAGCGGGAGCAGGGCAACATCGAGGAGGCAGTGCAGCTCTACAGGAAAGCTCTCGAGGTGAGGAACCGGCACTCGTTCGGCCGTTCCGGGTTCCATCCTGGCCGAAGAACGTTAGTTCTCAGTTTGGCTCCCGTTCGTTTGTACAGGTCTTCCCCGAGTTTGCCGCGGCCCACTCCAACCTGGCCAGTGTCCTTCAGCAGCAGGGCAAGCTCCAGGAAGCGCTCATGCATTACAAAGAAGCTATCAGGTGCGTTAACGGGTTTCCTTTGTGTTTACGTGATTAAGAGCTTCTTCACACGCGGCCTTCCCCCGATTTGCGCAGGATCAGCCCCACTTTTGCAGACGCTTACTCCAACATGGTAAATACGCTCAAAGAGATGCAGGACGTCCAGGGGGCGCTGCAGTGTTACACCCGAGCCATTCAGATCAACCCAGCCTTCGCGGACGCTCACAGCAACCTCGCCTCCATCCACAAGGTGGCTTTTTTTTTTTTTTTTTTTTGGGGGGGGTTTCATCCTTTGGGTAGGTTCTTTACTCGTTTCGGGCGTGCCCGTTAAATCTGCGCGCTTCGCTCCGCAGGATTCGGGGAACATTCCAGAAGCGATCGCGTCCTACCGCACGGCTCTGAAGCTCAAGCCCGACTTCCCTGATGCTTACTGCAACCTAGCTCACTGCCTGCAGGTACACATTTCATCCACTAGGGCCTCCGATCCAGGGGTGTCTTCTTCGGTTGGGCGGAGATGATTGGCTCAGTTTTTGAGGGACCCCGTGTGGCCCTTCAGTGGAGTGGCGTTCCATCCCAGGCGTGCTCACACCTGCCCCCTACAGTGTCGTTGGGCTATCTTAGCGGAAGCAGTGAGCATCAGTACTAAACTAGGTTTGTGCTGCATTATGGGTAATGTAGTGCTCCGTACAGGGCATTGGATGAGCCGCTGCACATTAGGTCTAAAATAGTGCACGAAACGAGGAAGAGGTCAGAATTGGGACCCGCCTGTGGTAATTGAACACATCATCTTGATTTTTAAGCTTTTTTTTTTTTTTTCTTTTCTTTTTATGTGCAAAATGTTGTCTGTACTTTTTATACTGCTCACAAAAATTTAGGGTTTGTTCCCCTATTGCTAATTATTGTGAGCAGTGTCTGTTACCGTCAAAGGTGCTTATTTATGGCATAAACTATTAAGTATAAATTAAACCTGGCTTAAATGATCTTTAGGTGCAGCAGTGGCCTGCCCGTGGTTCAGAGGGAAAGAATCATTTTTATGCCGAGGTTCAAAAGGAAATGAAAACGCTTAACGTAAAAACGACTACTTTCTTTTTGGATCACAGTTTCCTTATTTCTGAACTAGAGATGATTTATGATATATTTTTATTTATAATTGAGATTTCTCTGTAATGCCAGGTTTGAGGAGGAGGCGGAGCCAGGGTTTAGTTGGTTGATCAGGATCATGCTCGTACCTTAGATGCTTTGTCCGTATGGAGATGTAACTTCCTTTATAACTGATCAACTTTCCACACCCCTTTTTAAAAATTAATCTTGTTTGCAAAGTTGAGCCAAGCCTTTGGGACGGGTAACGCACCGGTTCTTGGAGATTCTTGGCGTTAATTAATGAAAGCAGACGCTAACATGGCGCTAAACACGATCAAACAGAATTAAATAAAATTGAAGCGGACGTACGATTTTGAATCCTAAACGCGTTCGTAGGAACCAATCGTTTTCTTTTAACTGGAACCCATTTCCGGGACTGTTCACAAGCGTCGACAATCGTGCCTGGCTTGTAGCGAGTCCTGACGTTCTTCCCGATGTTCCAGATTGTGTGCGACTGGACCGATTACGACGAGCGCATGAAGAAGTTGGTAAGCATCGTGGCCGACCAGCTGGAAAAGAACCGGCTTCCCTCGGTGCACCCCCATCACAGCATGCTTTATCCGCTCTCCCACGGCTTCCGCAAAGCCATCGCCGAGAGACACGGCAACCTCTGTTTGGATAAGGTACCTGCGCGCGCGGTCGGGTTCACGTAACGTTCTTGCCATAAGAACATAAGGAACGTAAGAGTTTAAATAACCGCGGAACCGTTCTTCAGATCAACGCTCTTCATAAACCCGCCTACGAGCATCCCAAGGACCTGAAGGCCAGCGGTGGGCGCTTGCGCATCGGCTACGTCAGCTCAGACTTCGGGAATCATCCCACCTCTCACCTCATGCAGTCCATCCCCGGCATGCACAGCTCCGACAAGTTTGAAGTGAGTTTGAGTGAGAGAAAAAAAAAAAAACGCGCCTCCATTTCTTAACAGAAATTCGAATTTCTCGCCCTACCTTAACCCCCGCTCTTGTTCCCCTAGGTCTTCTGCTACGCCCTCAGTCCTGACGACAGCACCAACTTCAGGGTCAAAGTCATGGCTGAGGCTAATCACTTCACCGATCTCTCCCAGGTCAGAACGCCTAGGTTTGTAAGCGAATGACGACAGGCTAGGCCTCGCTTTTGCTAAATCTCAAGCCCCCGTGTTGACGCTTTCTTAGATACCTTGCAATGGCAAAGCTGCAGACAGGATCCACCAAGATGGGGTCCACATCCTGGTTAATATGAACGGCTACACCAAGGGAGCCCGCAACGAGCTCTTCGCCCTCCGGCCGGCTCCCATTCAGGTAAATGCTCTGGCCGATCGAGTCGGGTGGGTGATTTAGACGTGCGACCTAGCGGTTATAAATTTGTTTACTCGGAAGCTGTGTTCAGCGCGTCCTTATTTCGTGACTGCAATGCACTACGGGTCCCTAAAGGGGCAGTATCGTTACGTGTTAGATTCATTGGTGTGTGTGTGTGTGTGTGTGTGTGTGTGTGTGTGTACTGGCTATGCTTGTGAGGACCAAAAGTCCTCACGATGCTTGGAAAACCTGAAATTTAGTTTTTTTAGGATTTTTTATTTTTATTTTATCATCTAATAATAGCGACTTGGATTGAAAATTGCGTTATGTTATGGATAGCTGTAGTAGTCCTTTGTAAAATATGCCCTGTGTCGAAGATCAACGCCCACAGGATGCAGAGAAGGAAGGCCTGACGAAAATACTTAACTAATCTAGGTTTGGGGGGGGAAATAACCATCAGATTCGTCGAATCTAATCCAAATAGGCATTAGTCGCAGAGCTGGTGCGATTTGTGCGTGACGTGTTGATAGATGTGTGCTTTTTGTCCTTAGGCGATGTGGCTCGGCTACCCAGGCACCAGCGGAGCTCCGTTTATGGACTACATCGTTAGTGATAAGGAAACGTCTCCAATTGAGCTGGCTGAGCAGTACTCTGAGAAACTGGCCTACATGCCCAATACGTTCTTTATTGGAGACCATGCCAACATGTTCCCTCACCTTAAGGCAAGTGCATTGGTTCACTCAGTTAGGAGTCCAGTTCTTACGAGAAAAAAAAAAACAAAACATGCATATTAATGTGCAATGGACTAAACGTCATCGTACTGTTTGGTAGCATTAAAATCAGGCTGACCAATCGGAGCTGTGTCGTCAGGCAGATTAGCTGATCTTACTGTTGGGGCCGTGTGACCTTAAATCAACGTAACGAATTAACTGTATCTATTATGATACGATTTCCTTGTGATTTTTACAATAGCCGAAGGAAATAGAAAGACAAGCTATTTATGGCTATTTATTGAGTATTCCGTTGCAGAATCTAGACCTCACCTTGAGTTCGTTCTCCACAGAAAAAGGCTGTGATCGACTTTAAGTCCAACGGACACATTTTCGACAATCGCATAGTGCTGAACGGAATCGACGTCAAGGCTTTCCTAGACAGCTTGCCAGACGTCAAGGTCATCAAGGTTAGTGAGGAAAGTTCTAGAACGGCTATAGCACTTTTTATTTATTTATTTTTTTTAAATTTGATTTTACCTTTCACTTTCGTCGCTCCGCCTCGTTTCAGATGGACTGTGACGCCCAGGAGTCCACAGACGGTACCAGTTCCCTCTCCATGCCCGTTATCCCCATGAACACGGCAGCAGAAGCAATTATCAACATGATCAACCAAGGCCAGATCCAGGTCACCATCAATGGCTTCACAGTCAGCAACGGCCTGGCTACCACACAGGTACTTTATGATGCCCTGTTTTTGGGCCCTGCTGTTTTTCCTCTATAAAGTGTTTCAGGTTGGTGGGTGTGGAAGCGAGCAGGTCATCGTCCAAACGGTGTGATTTTGTTCGGAGAGTCGCGTGCTCATCCACGGTGGAGTCGAACCGCAATCGTTTCCCTTTTCCCAGATATTTCCCGTTCTCCTACAGGAGGGCGCTGATACGAAGTCACATGCTCCTGCTTTGATATTTACAGGCGGAGGTGGGAGTATCTGAGACTGTGCTGTATTAATGTTAGTGATAGTAATGGTAAAAGCTCTAACTCGCAGGGTGTTTTGCCTGTCTGAGTTCGAGTTTTAATGACATTTAAGATAACGATTCTCTCTTCTGCCTCTTTCACTCTTGAACGCTTTCTGTCATTCAGACGTGATTAAGACTAGATTAAGGCAGACCTGTGTCAATCCAGTGTTAAATGCATGGTCGGTATCGGGCTTGGTTAGTTTTGCGGCGAAAAGGTCACCTGACCCCTGCGTCTCCGTTTTAAGATCAATAACAAGGCTGCCACAGGGGAAGAAGTTCCCCGGACCATCGTGGTGACCACCCGCTCTCAGTACGGTCTCCCTGAAGACTCGATCGTCTACTGTAATTTCAACCAGCTCTACAAGATCGACCCTCCGACTCTGCAGATGTGGGCTAACGTAAGCATGCAGGCTTTCGGTTCTTTATTTTATTTTATTCTTTCAAATCTTCACTGCCACTTCCACGTAAATTACATAACCCGATTCCCTTTCACCCCGTCCCGCTTTTAGATCCTGAAACGCGTGCCCAACAGCGTGCTCTGGCTTCTTCGCTTCCCAGCCGTGGGCGAGCCCAACATCCAGCAGTACGCCCAAAACATGGGCCTGCCCACCACCCGGATCATCTTCTACCCCGTCGCGCCCAAGGAGGAGCACGTGAGACGTGGCCAGCTGGCTGACGTCTGCCTCGACACGCCGCTCTGCAACGGCCACACCACCGGCATGGACGTGCTCTGGGCCGGAACCCCAATGGTCACGATGCCAGGTCAGCGAGCGTGACGCCACGCCAGCCTTGTCATATTAGAGCTACTTCGTTGTCGTGCTGTTAGAATTTGATCTTGTGATTTCACTTGGCATGATTTCCCAAAACCCATTCCATCCTTCTTACCCACGTGTGTTGCTTCATTCAAGCGTCTGATGCGTTAACAGGGGAGACACTTGCTTCTCGAGTGGCTGCCTCTCAGCTGAAGTGCCTCGGCTGCCCCGAGCTCATTGCGCAGAGTCGGCAGGAGTACGAGGACGTCGCCGTCAAACTCGGCACGGACATGGAATAGTAAGTCGGTTTAATAAGGTTTGTTATGGCAAAGGAGTAAAAATCAGACGCATCAACCTGAGCGGAATGTTTAGAAAAGTTTGGATTACGGACAAAAAACAAAAACAAAAAAAAAAAAAGGCAGCCGTGACTCGTAAAGGCTTTTTTTAATCTTAGTTTCAGTGTTTCTTAAGCGTTTGCGCAAATATTAAATTCAAACGTGCGTCTCTTTCAGATCCAGGGTTTTAGATCCAACCGAATGCCCGTTAAAAAGATACGTTAGTAGTTCCTTCTCAGTCTTCTTATTGTTCAATTACACAGTCGTTGTTACTGCAAAAAAAAAAAAATAGGTGGCACTGTCGCCCTCAAAGTCACAGGACAGGTTGCATGATGCCTTTTCTTAAAAGCCACAGTTGAGGTTTCTTGGTTTCTCGGCTTTTCAGACGATCACCACGTTTCTGGTCGTCCACAGTCCCGGTTTCTCGGAATTTGGTTATGAGGGGTGTAGCAGTGCTGTGTGAAATTGGTCATCTTTGCGACTCTCGGTTGCTATGAAACGGCAAAGGGTGTTCCCCGGACATCAGAATCGTCAGTTCCATCTTCAGTTACCTTGAACGAGCAACAAAAGGCTTGAAAACTTTTAAACCGCAACAGATAATTAATTTAATTCATTTCTGATGCAATTCTGATCTTATTTGGTATCCTACATGACCACCTTCCCATTCTGGAAAAACTGCCCTTAATCCGATATGGCGGCTTTCCAGACGGCGTTCTTGGTCTGGACATGGCCTAAAAGATAAATGCACAAACAACCCCACCACCACCCCCACCCATTATTCGCTGGGGCATTCAGATCTCATTTTCTCTTTCGTTTCCGAAATCCTCTTTTCTCTTACCGTGTGTGAGAAAGGTAGAGAACAAAAAAACAGTTATTGGGGGGGGGGGCATGGACCTGATCCGGGATCCTCTGACCTTGTTGATTCAGGAATAATCCAATAACTGCTGAAAATCAGATTTGACCACTGAGTAAATAGATAATGGGAAACCCCCCGAGGTTACAAACAAGGGGGGCTTTCCCAATTCCCGTAATCTCGTAGAAAATGAAACGACACGTACTTAAATATTGACTCGTCATTGCCTTTAATTACATGACCTGTTTAACCAGATCAAGCGGGCGGGGGGGGGGGGGCTCGAATTACGAAAAAAAAAAAAAAAAAAAAAAA
>JAYJMA010000003.1:421680-445548 GCA_036873895.1 Parotocinclus cabessadecuia
TCCTAATAGAGCAAGCTTACGGAGGCAGTGGCAAGGGAAAACTATCTGAATGTTATAAGGAAGAAACCTTGTTAGGGCCAAGACTAGATGTTTTATGTAAGAATGAAATAAAACAATACATTATAGTAATAGTTTAAATGACACAGAAGCTAAGTAGAACAATATAGTAAAGAAATATAGAACAAAAATATTAAAAATAAACGTGAGAATAGAATAAATTAGCAAATATATCAAGTAATGTAGAGAATAAAATACAACCCAGAATATAATAAATATAATTGAGAATATAATAAACTAATTTGAATAAATATAATTGATAATATAATAAAAGAAAAGAAATAACATTTAGAATATAACAAAATACAATAATAATTGGAATTTAAAAAAAAATTAATATAGAATAAAAGAATATAATAAAAGAGGAAATATAAACAGAATAAAGTTAAATAACAAATTGTAATAAACAGAACATATTGTAAATAAAATACAGAATATAATAAAATAAAGAATAGAAACTTAAACCTCCCTTGTTGCATTAAACGGAGAATATATTCAAATAAAAAGAAACTAAAGAATGCAAAAAAAAGAGAGAACATAACAATATAATAGAGAACGTAAAAAAGAGAGTTTAATAAATTTTAAAAAAATGGTAAAATAACAAATGAATTAATGAAATGGCAAATATAAGAAAATAAAGCGTCATGAATAAAATGCGCAATATACAAAAATTGAGAAAAGAGTAAAATGGCAACTTTTCTAAATGAAACAATTAAATAATAAATAGTAATAAATCCTAATAGATCTAAGGATTCATGTGCATTGGTGACTATAATAAATAAGAAATCCGTTTCTTTTTTTCCGTCTGTGTAACACAGGTATCGCCTACGATTTGGAAACGGTCTGAATACGACGGTGTATCCATGGCGACCGGTGAGATTTTCTTGATCTTGTTATATGAACGAAACTCACCTTGGTGCCTCACCCTAAAGGACTATTTCTAATGAATGCCGTTTGTAATTAAAGTTAAATATGCGCGCTTACTGAGTATGTAAACGAAGGATGAGAGGGAAACCTTCGTATCAGTTCCACACACACTTCACACAGGTACTCATGCAGATCTCTCTGGACTCTCTTTTTTGGGATTATTCAGCTGTGGAAAGGCATCCTCCTAACTCTGACCATCACCGATTAGATGATGTTGGAAATAAAGTGGCGTTGTGTTTACGAGCTCTTCCCGAGTCGCTGCTGGTTTGAACTTTAATACGTAGTGCAGTGTAAGATCTAAAAAAAAGGGAACTCCTGTTTGTTTTACTGCTTCAGCCGCTCCAGGACCTGCTTTTATTGGAATAGCTTCTTCGTTTGTGCAAACAAACAGAAACGACAGGAGATTCAGATCTACAGGGCAGACACAGAGACCCGGGACAGTCAGGGAGCATTTATGTTGATGATTTACACTGTTCAGATATACAGCAGTGTCTGATTTTATCCTTAATAAATTTAAGTCGAGTCAAATTTATTTCTGCAGAGCTGTTTATAACGGAGCGTCGTCTCAAAGCAGCTTTATAATCTTATATGATCCTAAAAGGCCAATCCCGAATGGAGCAAGCCTAAGTGGCAAGGAAAATCCCTGAAAGCAGAAGGAAGAAACCTTGGGAGGAACCAAGACTCATAAAGGGACCCGCCCTCCCCCTATCATAAAAGGACCCATATCATAAATCTCTTTGCGTTCTTTAGCTTAGCTCCTTAACGAGGTCTCTTCTTTATAACCTTTAGGGATTTTCCTTTCCACTGTCGCCCTGGGTTTTCATTCAGACCTGTGGTTCTGAGACGGCGGCCGAGAGCTCGAGGAATAAATCTGACCCTACCATCTCATGCACGTTTTGTAATCTTTGTCCGAGTACGTTCGACTTTAGACTCATAACGAAGATGTAACGAGAATCCCCGGAGGAACCTGCTTTCATAGGCGGCTTTACGATGATCCTCTAATGTCTCTGTACCATCCAGGGTCGAGAGCGTTTCTCACGGGACCAACAGTGGCTCCCGGGCAGACCCGTGCCACCACCGGTCACCTCTTCACCTTTTTTACAGTCTCGGAACTTCGGTTACTACTTAACGACGCTGTCATGGGGCACCCCCTGGTCTGCGTCACATGGCACACAAACCGAGTGCCAGTCGCCGCCCTGATTCTCCTGAACAGAAACCCGCTGCTGTGCAGCCAAACCTTTGACCCTGCTGGCACTGAAAACGGCTCAGACTAGCCACCAACTGGCGCATCCACACCGGTTCTAAGTTATGTGTGTGTGTGTTCTAGGGTTATGCATGGGTCCTTAGTTCCGCAGCCCTCGAACAGGGGCTGGGGCGGGGTCTGCAGGTTTGGGTAACTTTCCTATCTGTGCCCAAACTGTAGCACCATAAGGCTTCATAGCTGAAGAAGCAAACTATTTATGCCAAACGACTTGATTTAAAGCATTCCTTTAAGTGTGTGTGTGTCTGTGTGTCTGTGTGTGTCTGTGTGTGTGTAGAAGGAGACAGACAGAATGTTTTTCGAACCACGAAAGTTCGCACCGCGCTGAAGGGAGACAGCAGCTGGATCAACCGACAGCAGGATCCGGCCACAGGCGAGGACGAGAAGCCGTGGTGAGTCAGCGGATCATTTTTAAAGGGGCACCAAGTAACAGGTGCCACAGGGCAGCGTCTGCTTCTTATCACCAGCAGGTGGCCGTGGGCATCGCCAAGACTTTACCCCAGGTCCCAGCGGTGGCACAGCTGCCATATTTCTCCGTCTCTAATGAAGAGTACTAGGGTATTTAGTGTGAGCTCTACTTACACTTTTCTATATAGCAGCTTTACTTCTGGCAGCTTCAGGTCTTTAGCTGGTCTTTGTAGTTCTATAAATACAGCCTGTAGTCCATCTGTTGCTATACACACTTTGTTAGGTGGGTCAGATGCAGCAGCGCTGCTGGAGTTTTAAACTAGTGCTGGGAATGTTTTACTGATGCTTTATAATTAATTTAAACGTCGCCTTTAAGCGAAGAATTTTGAAAAACTTTTTATTACATGTAGGGTCACAGAGGCTCGCTCAGGCCACCTGAACAGCGAGTTCCCAGATACGGTATCAGATAACACACCTGATCCGCTGAGCACAAACAGGTGAGATCCCACTCCCACTCAAACAGCCTTTTGATTGTAAAGCAGAGATCAAATGTGAAACACACGGCAACCGTTCACAATCAATCATAAACACATTTCCCTTGCAGGGCTGTTTCAACAAAGACCAACAAACCGTCGTCCAACGGATACATGTACGTAAAAACGACATCGTTATTCCTGAGAGAATAACAAGGTTATTCTGTTTGAACCTATTAGATTGTGAGTCTGCATTGTCTTTATTCGTCTCCTTTAGCGGAACGTCGGGCTACACCAGAAAGTCCACCGACGAATACAAGAAAATGTAAGAGCTTTAACAGATTTAAAAGTTTAAGTTCCTGCTCTTTTCTTGGGGCAAAAATGTAATCTTTCTCGTCAAACGCTGATTTTCTTCTCAGAGCTGCACATGCTACTCGCTCGACCGAGGAGAACCTGGAGCTACCGGAAACCTCGGTCAGCACAGAAGAACTGGAGAGAAGGTGAGAAGAAGTTTGCAGAGGCGTTCCTCAGAGGGTTCCTCATCGTGTTCCTCTGTGGTTCTTCGCTGTGCTCACCCGATCGTTCTTGATTGTTTTCAGGACCGAGGAAGCCAGCAAAGTCCTGAACAGCTCAGCAGGAAAACAGAGGTCATACGTGATTTCAGCGGCAAAGAAATACGAGTAGGTTCCTCTCTAACGTTTATCAGCCGTATTTCTGTCTGCTGTCCATGCTGGCCTTCTGAGATGACCATAAGCATCCATGTCCATACCATCTCTGAAGTCGAAAAAGAAACTAAAACCTTATCAGACTTCTCATGTTAAACTTTTTAAGCATATTAGCTCAGATTGGGTCCAATTTTTCTTTCCTTCTTTTTTTTTTTTTAGTTTAAAGTACAGTTAAGTTTTGAGACCTTGCAAAAACATTTGAATATGAAGGATCATCTTGAAACCATAAAAAAGTGTATGGTGACGTTTTATTTCTGAATTCAACCCGCCCCCCCCCCTTCCCCACAAAGTTCTCCTCCAGATGCCTCTGCCTCATCGGCCACAGCTTTTGTTGCTAAAAGGTACAAAGTGCATTCTATAATTATTCTAGCGCCTAATTAACAGTGCCCTTGATTAATGGAACTTTGTGTGTGTGTGTGTGTGTGTGTGTGTGTGTAGGGTAGTGATCACTGACGATGAGGACAGTCACTTGGAACAACCTAAACAAAGGTAATTTAACAAAACATCCCCAAGTCAAAAATAAACCTCAAAAGTGGGATGCCAGTACTCGGAACTCAATAATATACTAATCAAACACACTCGTACTTGGGCTTTAACCAAGATCAATTAACCTAAAGCATGTCTTTGGGATGTGGGAGGAAACTGGAGTACCTGGAGTAAACCCATGCAGACACGGGAAGGACATGCAAACGCTACACATGTAGAGTCTGAGGTCAGGATCGAACCAGTCACCTATAAAGCTTGTGCCAACGTGCTACTCACCACCACAGTGCCACACAACAGTCCGTTCATTAAATAATTCGTTTCAATTAGAAAATGTACCATCATTTGGCACGGGGTTGCCAAATCCCTTGAATTAGTCATTAAACTGTTATAACAGACATGGATACAGTTGTTAGACAATATCTTAATGACTCATGGTAATGGTTGCTGCTTTACTTCAGTAATTAGTAATAATTAAGGGTCTCTCTCTGATCTTAAGCAACAGCGTCGAGATGAGCGTCGATGAACCACCTAAACCCAAGTCTGATACCACAACCAAAACAAGGTTTGTGATTAGATAATCAGCAGCAGCTCGACGATTAAAATAAAGTAATTACTAAAAGTAAATATAAACTCTTGCCTTGGCTGAGCATAGTTAAAATATTTTGGACTTGCTTTGAATTAGTGTTATATTATTTATATTATCTGCCATCAGCAGATTTGGACTAATTGATGACATTAACAGTTGAATTACATGATTAACATGTGGGATTCTAATCCTATATGAGATTATTAAACACAAATAATTTATTTTAGAATGATTTCGTGTGACTATTAGCTCCACAATACAGTATAGCAGGCTATAGTAGCTGGTGATGCTAATGCTAACCGTCTTGCTAGCGATTCTGGGTGCCGATTTCATTGCACAATATAACAAGCTAGTGCTTAGTAGGGTGAAAGTTAATAAGAAGCTCGATAGCGATTTTGTGCGGTGTTTTAATTCCACTACTTAACAAGATAATATTAATTAGGGCAGCTTGTAACGTAATGTAACTTTAATTAGCTCTTTAATGCTAGCGATCTTAACCGCTAATATAATGGCGCTGGTTAGTGATATTAGCCAGCTGCTTTAGGTAAGCTACTGCTGGGTATGTAACAGCTTAGCTAACTAGTGTGTGTTTAAGTAACTAAAAAGTATTTTAAAGTATCTGATTTTATTTATACGTTGCACTGAGTTAATAATACTAAATAATAAGCTCTAATGATGATATTATATTAATTATTTAATATTAATTAAGCTGTCTAGGAGGTGGTTTCTTCGTTGCATTAGGGATCTTTTTTTAAGAGTCATTTTGAAGGTGTTACTTTGCCACGTAAAGATATGAAAGGTTTCTGATGCCTAACTCTTTCATTTCGTTTCATTTTTGTGTGGCGCCATTTATGCTTGGGCATCTGTACCATTTTTAAATTCATCGTATTTATGGTGTAATGAAATAATAAATACGATACATGTTTTGTAGATTTAGATTAGTAGTAAATTAGTAATCTGCTGCTTAAATATGATGCATTTCGACAGGTTGGCGTGTATTCAGCACTAAAAAAAAAAAAAGATTGGTAAAGGTTAAACAAAAGCCGTGTCGTAGTCGTAGTTTCTAAACGATAACTAACCATAAAGTTGCCTAAAATTGTATTGTATTGTTCCGAAGGACAGTTTGGCACAAACAAGGATCTTGTTGACCAAAATATTTCGCGTTGTTTCGTTTGTATATGGTTTTATAGGCATGTCATAGACCGTTTCGACTACATTATACATTACACATTGTATAATCGTCTTTTAAACTTTTTATCGATTTGTTTTTGCTTTCTCTGTTTTTCAGCATCAGTGAACCGGTCGCTGCAGCCGCTGCCCTTGCTCCTGTTGCTACTTTAAAGAAACCGGCGGATTCCACACCTAAAGCAAGGTGCATTAGTTATTTAACCTCTTCTGCTGTTGATTCGCTTGGCGTTCTCACGGCTCTGAACTCCTCTGTGCTCTGCTGGATTGGGATCAGTCTCAGACTGAGGAGGTTACCATAAGGGCTCACATACTTTTTCCAATAATATTTACGAAATCTCCAAAGATTCACCAATTCGACACCGACGCCCTGGTGCTGCACATACCGGAGATACTAACGCGTAAAGATGCACGGATGTCCTGCCGCTAAAGTTGTTCAACTTTGCGTATCTGAGCTTTGGAATGTTCCCTTTTCTTCTGTAGTGCCACTGAACCGGTCGCTCCAGCCGCCCCGACTGTGAAAAAAGTCCAACCCAGTGCCCCAGAGGCCACGCCTAAACCAAGGTTTATTGACATTAGATGAATATGTAACTGTTGTTCAGGTTGGAGGACGGTTTTAACCTTATTTAAACTGTTTGTTTTTATTTAATGATCTCACCTTCATTTTCAACCCTCACCTTTTTTAGGGTTAAATATATATTGTTGAAATAGTTTTTTTGTGTTTTTGAGTCTGGTCTGATGGACACCAGATTCCTTCTGAGATCTTATCCTGTGTCTCTTCCAGTGTCAAACCAAAGGTGGTGGAGAAGACCAGCGCTCTGAACGATGACGATCTTCTGGGTCTCACGACAAGGTGAGTAAGCCTTGAGAGGGGGGCCTCGTTAAACGTAAATGCTGCATCCAACTCGGTCCGGACTGTCCACCTTCGGGCTGAACAATAACGCTGTCCATCTTATGAATGCCTTCATCACCGTAAGCTTGCTCTAGGTGGTTCAGCAGTGCTGTAGGATGCTAAACATAGACATGGGAAAAGAGGCCAAGAGGGGCTGCAGAGATTTGGAACTCCGCAAACTCTTTATACGGCGTAAATAGGAACCAAAAACGGTTCTGCATACCTAAAGTAAATGGTTCTGTGGGCTAAATTAAATTCTATAGGTTTCATGTGAATGTGTAATGTTTCTGATCAGCCAGTAGATGTCAGCAAATCTCACTTTATGCTTTAAAATACGCAACTTTTCATTCTAAGCTCTTATTAATGTAACATGTACATATTTTAATTCCGTTTCTAACTATTTAACTTATAAATGGTCCTCTTTTCTTCACTAAAGCTCCTCACAGAAGCCGTCAGACCCCGTTTCAACCATGGACCTGCTGACAGGAAGGTAATAATACGTTTAGAATCGTAAAATCAGAAGGCCAAACCCGTATACAGGCTATAACCCAGCTCATTGACCCTCCCCTCACTCCCCACAGCTCTCTCCCTAAATCCGAACAGACCAAGGGATCTCTGGACCTGCTGGCCTTCGACGTCATCCCCATCGACACCAACGCTGACATGTGAGCTTCTTACGATTCGGCTCTCAGACCAGATTCTGATCAAAAACAAACTCGTGATGAAGCTTTCTTCTGTTCTGTGCTCCTCAGTCTGAGCCCGAGCAAAATCTCGACCAGAGTGGAGACCAAGACGGTGGTGCAGACCAAGACGGACGTAAAGACGGACGTAAAGAGGTACAGGGGGAGCTTTCCTAACTTTTGGAGCTTCCTTATGTTCTTGTTTTACCAAAAGTGGCCGTTCTGTGTTTTTGGGACTTTCGGTTACTGTGTACTAAAACCACGAGCTATAAAAACTTTTATAAACTAATAAATAATAAATACTAAATAATCTTTACTGCTGAAATGCTGAATCCTGTGATCCAAAAGGAATCACTTTTAGCTTTTTACTTATAATAGGTTTAGATAAATAAAAGATTACTTATAGCACTGACTATAATTACCTGCTTATTAATTTGTTCTTTTATTTATGATATTTATTTATCTTTATATTTATATTATTTATCTATTATTTATAATAATAGATTTGACCCATGTATTTAAATTGATTCATTAGTCCAAATTTGATTGTATTATTTATTTTTCTTCTATTTTTCTCTTTTGCTTTTCTTTGGTCTTATTTATTTATTGTAATTATTTATTCTGTTCATTTTATAAATGTATTTTGCTTTGTTTTACTGTGTTAAAATTAAAATTAATAAATAAATGTACATATTATTCTATTTTATATTATATTCTTATTCTATATATATATCTACTTTATTTATTTTGACTAATTATTAACATTTTTATTTTCTCATTATGTATTCATTTATTGTATTTGCTATGTACATGAATTCATTTTATTTTCTTTTGTTTTATTATTTATTTACTTCGTTTATTGTCTTGGTAATTCATAAAAGTTTGATTTATTTATTTATTTAGGCATTTGTTTCTAATCATACTTTATTCATTGTATTTTTTTTCTTTTTAGGCTTTTTAATGTACTTTTGTTTCATTATTCGTGTTTGAATCATTCCTTTTTTTCGATGGATTGATCTGATCTGTTTATGATCCTGTTTTTTTGGGGTTTAATTGGATGGGCGGAGCTGGGTGCAGGTGTGTGTGTGTGTGTGTGTGTGTGTGTGTGTGTGTGTGTGTGTGTGTAATAACTGATGCACTCTCTGTGTGTGTTTCAGTACGAGTCATCAGACGGTCCCAGTTGTGTTTGAGCAGAAGTAAGTCCCAGAGCCTAATTATAGATCAATCAGATCATCAGTAATCAATCAGTATCATCAGTACTAATAATCCATCTCCTTATCAATACGTCTCAGATCTACAGACAGCAAGCCCTGGTCCAAATGGGCCATTCCAACTATGGGAACAGAGGAAGACGAGGAAACGGAGGAAGGGTAAAAATTCACGTGTTATTATTATTATTATTAGAAATAAAATATCAAAAAGGATTACAGCAATAATCTAGTACTAAATTAATATATTTAAATATTATATTAAATTATCCTTACTTGTCCCAGCGTATCGTTACTATCATATGAAATTAGTATTATTAAAAAACACTTTTTTTTTAGAAATGACTGCTATTAATGTGTAAATTAAAAAATGCATTAATTACTAAAAAAGTATATACAATGATATACAATTAAACTGTTTATTACTATAGTTTATTATGACTATTCATAATATAAATACAATTAACAACTTTAAAGTAACTGTATATTTTTATTTGTTAATTAAAATAAAACTATTAATAATAATAATAATAATAATGAACAATTATGTTCAGAAATAATTCATGTAAATAAAATTCTAAAACGTATTAGCAAAAGTAAAATGTACTATTTATGTTAATAATAATAATAATTTTTATTATTATGAAATTTATAATTTAACTTGTATAAATAATTTTCGAACTTTTTTTTTTTTTTAAATAAACACTGACTTATGATTAGTTATTATAATTCTAATAATAATAATATTTATATATATTTTTTAAAAATTCACAATAGTTTTATTTAGAATTTTGAATGTATTGTTTTTTTTATTGTAATTCTTTTTACAGGTAACATTTACATACAAGTTTAATACTTTAAAATACATTTCTTTCCTTTATTTTTCAGCAGCAGCAGCACCGACTATATCAGTAACACCCCAGAACCCGAACCTCAGAACCCCGAACCCGAGCCCGAACCCGACTCCAGGAAGTACGGGAGCTTCGATTCAATGCTCCTGCATTAATAAATGTTTATAATGAATGATGTAATTAAGAACTGTTTCTCGTTTCCTTGCAGAAACCTTGTGTACGTGAAATCGTATGTGAATTCCTCTGATATGCCCAGACAGAGCAACAGGTAGCCAAATCCTCTAAAATCCCCCTCCATACACAATTACGATAAAGTCTGTAACATATGTGGCTTTTAGGGAGTCTGTGAATTATGACATCATAATAAAGTGTGTGTGTGTGTGTGTGTGTGATTTTTTTTCTTTTTTTTTTTTCTCCCACAGTGATCAGTTTGATTACGTGACCTCAAGCTCCAGCAGCTATGCCTATAGCGCCCCCCCGAGGTACACACACACACGTGTACACACACACACACACACACACACACAGGACGATCATTTAATACTTTACATTAATATGATTCTCATTTTTGATTGCTTTTTTTGTTAATTAGTGTGGGAATGACGGTCTGCACTTACTGCGCCAAAATGGTGGGGAACGACTCCAAAATCACCATCGACCACCTGAACATCTCCTGCCACCCCGAGTGCTTTAAGGTACCACCCCGTTAATTTCATGACATCATCACACCGTAACTCTTTTTTTTATAAAAAAAAAAAAAATTGAGATAAAAAAAAAAAAAAAAGCATTTATAGATATTTGAATAACTTAATAACACTGCTGGTTTAAAAAAAAAATTAATATTAAAATTTGTTTTTTTTACTAAAATATAAAAAAATTTACTAATATAATTTATTACTTTATAAAATACTGAAATAAAAATATTTATTCAACGATTAATTATAAAACTGTATTTTAATTGTTTTTTTGTTTTTTTTTGTTTTACATTATTATTATTATTTTCGAATAAAATAATTGAATATTAGCAAATTGTTCCCATTGTATTTTTACATTATTATTATTATTATTACTACATTATTATTTTCTGATAAATATAATTTAATATTATATTTATATTGTTCCCATTATAATGGCATTAAAGACAATAAAATGAAAAATAATTGCAATTGTAAATAATAATAATAATAATAATAATAATAACATGCAATTTAAATGTTTATAATGAATCAAAAAAAGTTTTTAATATATTTTCATATTAACAAAATATTACCGTTTATTTATTAACCGTTTTCATGAACAAAGTAAGTTTAAATCTAAATATAATCAAGTGTTTGTTACTAAAATGATTAATTATAGAATTATACGATTATTTCATTTGTATGATTATTTTTCTAATAAAAACAAAGACTTTAAGGTTATTAATAACAAAAAAATTATGAAATAATGCGATTTGACGGTAATAAATAATGCAAATGCAGTTTAACTGCTCATGATCATAAAATGACAAAACAAAATGATAGCAGTAACGATGTAAAATATTAATCAGAAATAATTAGATAATCATACCGTTGATTAATAATTTGTTTATTAAAATATATGTGAAATAAAGTTTTACACGCGCTACTGAATTATTCTTATTAGCGTTACATTATTGTTAAATATTTTTCGCGCTTGATTAAATTACTAAATTAATAAAAATGCTAATTACACAAATATTGAGTAACAATATAAAAATTCACGAAATAAGCGATTTATTACAATAAATAAAAAGGTTAGAGTTGCTAATCAGTGGTACAAATCTGCAATCAAATAATAATAATTAGTAATAATAATATAGAATTACAACGTTTATCTTATTTGTAGAAAGTAAACAAATGTAAACAAAAGTACTTTAAAGATAAAATGCTAAAGCGACGGAGGAAAAGATGGCCGTTAAATGTTCTAATTAAGATATCGAATATTTAAAATTCCACTGTTGTGTGTTAAGTTGGTCCTTTAGTAAGATGAGCTATTTTTAAAAAATGACGTTCTTTTGTGACAGTGCGGGATCTGCAGCAAGCCGATGGGAGATTTAATACAAAGTATGTTTCTGCACCGCGGGACGGTCCACTGCGAGAGCTGCTACGCTAACGTCTAACGGCTAACGGCTCCACCCCCTCCCCCTTAGACATCCCCCTCCCCCGCCCCGATAAAGCTTAGAACACTTTACTGATCTGTATCGCTTATAGAAAAAGCTATCGAAAATCAGACCAGCTTAAACGCCGTTCGTTTTTTCCGCTTTAAATCAAACCGTATACGCAAAACCTACGAACGATTCGCGTTTTTTACGCAAGCGCTCTCGTGTAACGCAACACAAAGGGACGAATGAATGTCGAAGGTTTTTTTTTTTTTTTTTTTTTTAATTAAAAAAGGGGTCGCGGTGCAAAAGCATTTCCAAACAGCGCCACCGGGGGGCAGCTGCGCGTTTCTAATAACGATACGTTTTTCTCTAATTTTAAACATTAAAGATACACTTTTAATTACAAATAAAGTAATCAGCAGCTTAATAATCAATTAGGGGGGAAAAGCTGAGAAAGATAACCATAATAAAATCTCACTTTTGAGCTTTTCGGTCAGAACTCGGCGTGTTTATTTTTGACTACGGACTGCAGGGGGCGCCCTAAACATTGAACGTGAAATTGCACAAACCACGCAAGGCTTAAGTGAAATGCCTCGTTTAAACCTTTAAAAGTCTGCCACCTGCTGGACAAAACAGGAATCGTTTAGTTAAAGTCTCGTTTTCTCCGGTTTGATCAGGGGTGCACAAACTTTTGCACAAAGCCTCTGGACCTGAATGAAGGATGGTGAAATAACTACTTCTTCCTCACACCTTGAAAAGGCAGCGCTGAAAGAAAGTGTCTTGTTCCTTTTAATTGTTTCAATTGTTACGGTTTACGAAAAGGGTAAAAAATACAAAGGGAATAAATATAAGAACAGAATCTAAAGGTTTTTAATAAAATAGAGTTAAATAGAAAGTGTGCACTCTGGCCTGAGGTTCACTTTGGTCATCCCAGATCCATGCCCACTCGGTCGGGTCGGGTCGGGTCCAGGCGCCCCCCTGTGATTAAAACGGGGCGGGTCCAGAGAGGTTCCTGTTACTCTTTGGTTCTCCTGATGGCCATTTTGTGGATGTGATTCCAGAGCAGGGCGGGATCCGACTCGTTATGAGCGATTAGAGACTCCAGAGCCTCAGCCTGGTCCAAACTGGTCCAGTAATCCTGCGGCCACATCTGTAACCAGCTAAACCCCAACCGGGTCCAGATCAGAAACAAAACATCAGCTGATCATTCCAACATCTGTCTATCATGAATCCCGTTTCTATGAGAAATCGTTTAAAGCTAATTAAAAAAAAAAGAAATCATTCATTTAAAAACGCCTACCTTAAACCCTTTTTCCAGTTTGGGTTTGGCTTTTTTTTTTTTTTTTAAACAAATTTTTCTTTTTTTTTTCCTTCCCTTTTCCCCTCCTTTTTTATATTCAGTATTTCGATATAAAATAATTTCCATTCTCCCCTTGTTTCGATTTTTATCCTGTATTTATTTATTATTTTTCTCCTTTTTTTTAAAAAATCTCAAATCTTTTTTTTCCTTTCTGATGTTTTACCTTTACGTTATTGTTTTTTTTTCTCTTTTCGTATCTGTTCTTTTTTTTCTCTTTCTGCATATTTTCTGTTATTATTTTTCCCCTATATGTTTTAGGTTTATATTATTTAAAAAAATGTTCTAGGTTTATTATTATTTTACGGGTTATTATTTTACTTTTTATTTTTACTTGAATTGTAGCTATTCCCCTTTATTTTTATGTCAGTAACAAATGTGTAATTGTATTTAATTGTATGAATTAATTAAGCAATCAATTTGCAATTTACAAATTGCAAGTCATGCAATTAAATTTAATTACACATTTGTCTCTGACATTTAAAAAAAAAAATTAATTAAAAAAATATATATTTCAGGGCAGCTAAACAACGTCTCATATCAGTACCACCAAAAAGATAAATTAAATAAATTAAAATACAAAAAAAAATCCAAATATGGACTCCGGACACTAAGCATAAGTGAGGGCGCCCTCTAGTGACTACAAAGTGTATTCATTTAGGTGATTAATTAGGTTTGATGGCCAGGATTGAGAAGGAGAAGGAGAACTAAAAATTAACTCACCCATCACTCGGTTCCATCTCCTGTACGGTTCCGTACCCCGGACTGGGCATGGGGCAGCCCATGTGCGTGTTGTTCGCCATCTTCGGCGGGGGGGCGGGGTACTTCCCGGGGTCCCGTCGGTGCTTCTTGGCCGCCGTGAGTCTCTGGTTCTCCTGGTCGCACACGAAGCACTCGAAGCCGTTCAGGTAGTTCGGTTTGCTCATATCGTTGACGCCCCACTCGCGGTTCCGGAGGCCCTCCAGGAGGCGCCGGTTGGTGACCTTGCTGGGCGTTTTGTACTCCAGGTAGCGCAGGTACTCGGCGTCGTTCCGGTCCAAAGCCTCGACGAACCGGGCCAGTTCCCGCGGCGAGGAGAAGTCGTCCACTAAGACGGCGGAGCGTGGGTTCGGGAGCCAGTCGGTGACGGAGGACGACCCCCTGTAGATGGGAACGCAGCCCTGGTGCATCGGCCTCCAGAGCTTCTCGGTCATGTAATCGGGACACAGCCCGTTCTCCAGGGCCAGGTGGAACTTGTAACGGGACACGAAGCTCATGAAGCGCGGGTCCTCGCCGGTGGCCGTGCTGGTGTCCTCCAGATGTTCGGGGAGGGGCTTGTTATGGAGGCACTTCCCGTACGAGTCCACCTACGCAGAGTCCGAACGATAAATGATCTTATTAATAGAAACCACACTCGTTAGCAGAACCGTGACATCGGTCCAAACGCTTTATTTGTTCTGACGTTAATCGAATGATAATTGGAAGGAGTTTTTAAACGCTTTTCCGTTGGTTTTTATCTTCCCTTCCCACGTTCGATAAAACTCCTCCTAATTTACTGTCATTGCAGGAGACTAAAGCTCGGTTCTGTTCACATTTTCACACAAGAAAAGCACGTTTTCTCTCGGTTCTTTACGTTATTTCAATGCAGAGGAATAAAAGACTATAAGGGAATGCCTCTTAAAGGAAGAACATCTAATCGTGACCCATTTTTAAAAAAAATCTATTTTGCTGAAGTGGCCTTTTATTAAAGTGGATTCTTCTCCGATTTGGTCTCAAAACCAATCCAGTCGCTTCTCTACCGCTCCGCTCTTAAGCTCCGTTTATCTCGGGACTCTGGGATTTTCGTCTCAGGACCTTCTGCGGAACAAACGGATCTACCTGTAGGTGCTTCATCAGCTCCTGGACGAAGCGGTCTCGGTCTGAAGGGACGTCGCAGTGAGACTGGATGTAGAGCACGGGGGCGAGGCCGCTCTTCCTCCAGCGGTTCTTCTCCTGCAGAGAGACGGCCGGAGGCTGCAGCAGGTAATCCAGCGACGGCAGCCACTGCAGGGTCAGCGGGTAGTCCGACTCCCTGCGGAAGGTCGCCGTGTAGTTGAACAGGCGGATCCCGGGACCGTGTGACAGCACGTAGTTGTTCATGGGCGACTCCTCGTGGAAAAGCGCCCACGTCTGGTGGGGGAGGCGAGGCAGAGGCGCCTCGTACGCCCTAAAGTCCGTCCCGTAGAAGATGACCGAGGCCGTCCGGCGGTGCAGCTGGACTTTGCGGTTTCGCGTCACCAGGCAGGACGAGCGGGCGCAGTCGATGCGCTCCGTGTCCCCTGGGAAGTGCGGGAACAAATTGGAGCTCCACCAGAGCAGGATGGGGAGATACTTGTTCCTCCGGGTGTCTGAGTTGCCCGGACCTCGGTACGAGCTCACGGTCGCAAACTCCATATCCTTCAGGGCACTCTGGGGGTGGAAGGTGCCGCGGTCGTCGGCGTCTATCACCTCCTGGGTGGCGAGGGGCATCAGGGACTGCTGCGCCAGCCACAACCAGAGCGCCAACCTCCCGGGCGCTGCCATCTACAGAGAGAGAGAGAGAGAGAGAGAGGAGTTTTATAACAGCCAGCTCCACAGCCCTAACAGAACCAAGTCATTGCGACAGTGGCAAGGGAAAAGCCCTTCTGCGTGTACAAACTTGTTTTAAACGTTGTTTATTTTACGCTGTTCTTCCCATGCATGCATTAAAATGAGCAGAAGTGAAAATGTGCAGAAGATTTCTTAAAAAAAGGCTGCCTTCGTTGTTGTAAACAAAACATTATGGAATCAGGAGTACACTAACTTTCGACTGTAAATCTTCTTGGGCTTTATACAAACTTACGACCACGAAATAATCACGTACATGTGCTTAAAGAAATAAAGCAGAAATGAGAAATAACGCAGAACACGAACAGTTTAGTGCTTATAAATGTCTAGTAGAGCAGTGGCGAAAAAAGTGATTTATTAAAGAGCAAACAAGTCGTTTCACACCTTTCTCGAAACACTTACTTCTGGGTTCAGCTCATTCAATTCCGGTCTGCTTTGCAAACTTTTAAAATAAACACGAAATACGTGACAAAAAAACAGGAAATATTTACACTTTCCTTCAGATTTCTAAACGTTTTCGTCCATCGGCTGCCATTCTGTTCCGTGAGATCAGCTGCACGTCCATATCCGAGCCTTTTTCCACTACGTAGTGCACTAGATAGAATAAGTCCACCTTGTTAACCTGGGTGACTAACACCATAAAGCAAATGTTCCGGACAATTCTCAAAGACCTGTATTAAAATGACCCAAGTAGCGTCCACGTTAAGCCGCGGAACATATAGGATGCACTTTGTAGGCCACATGGGGTAGGGAGTAAGATAGAATTCAGGACACAAGCCAAACTAAAGCAGCCGTGCTTGCGTTTTCAAAGTAAGAGCGCAGTAACGTGTAGCTAAAGCTAATACTCGCTGGATAGATTTGATATTTCTGTCTGTTGTTCAGCGCTATATATCTACGAAATTTCACAGTTATCTCTAATAAACGTCTAACAAACGGCAGTACGTGTTAAACACAGTTTATTCTGAGGCTTATTTATTTACACCACGCATCACACGGCAGCTGAACCGCCTGAAAAGTTTTCGCCTCCATTTCAAGACTGGTCTTTTCAGTTTTCATTCAGACCATTTAAAATATCGGACTCGAATACGAAATCCACTATTTCACAATCCACACGATGTTCTGTTATGAACACGATGCTTTATTTCCATCCATGTACAGTATTGCGGATTAACATTTCTCGTACGGCTCATGCTTCTTTCCTGTAGCTGTTTGTGCAAAATTTCGAACTTGAAGTCGATCAAACAGATCAAAAAAGTCTCTAATCAGTCTCTTGATTTCTCTGTGCAGATTTCGTGTAACTTTATTTTATTCAGAAGCCCAACAAACCCTATAATATTTACTTAAATACCCTGTACAACTCGATTTTTCGTGTCTCTGCCACGGTGTGAGTGCCTGTAAACTTGTCTTGTTTGTGTTTTTAACATTAATTGCACACAAAATATGTAAAAGCCCTATGTAGATGAGCCAAAATTATCACCAAAGTGGCAGTTATTCGATCTGGGAGTGATCAGATTTGGCGTATACGCCCACGTACGCTATATGGACAAAAGTATTGGGACACCCTGTTTAATCACCGAATACGGGTCTTTCGGGTATAAAATCCAACACCCAAAGGCCTTTCCAAAACACTAATGAAAGAACAGGTTGTCCTAAAAAGTCCTGTAAAATGACTGCGTCGTTTCAACAAGTCGGTTGGTGATATTCCTTCCCTCCTACATTTTCCACCACCAACTCGAAGTGGTTTTTAATAATTTTTTAAAAAAAGTGAAAGCATTTAGGAACCACAAAATCTCAGGTCCATGGGGCATGGTAGGGTGAATTCGGTGTGTAAGAACTTGAGAGTCCTGACCTGAAGCTGAACCAGGCTCTGGTCCAACATCAGCATCTCATTTTATAAACCCTCTCCTGGATTAACAGGCGGAAATTCCCACAGACACAGTCCAAAACCTCGTAGAAAGCCTAACCAGAAGGGTGGAAACTCTAATGGCTGCAAAGGGGGAAGTAAGTCTATATAAAAAAAACTTCTGGGTTTAAAATGGGAAGTCTTTAAAAGCTAAGATGAAACTGGACTCCCGGGTTTGACCTGCTTTAGGACCGGGGAGCTGGAAGTGATGGCGGCGGAGGGACACGGAGCAGCGGTGTAATCAGCCTAATCTTAAATGAGGTAATAACAATATTCACACTTTAACACAAGTCCACAAACTACACGCAAGTGATTTTATTAACGGAGCTTGTGTGGCAGCAATGGATTTGCGCTTAGCACCGTTTAATCTCGCTCTTATCTCTCTGTGCCGGATGATGTTGCGGTATTATTATCACCAGCGCAGTGTGAAAAGTAAATACTAATTGGGGAAACGCGCATTAAAACGCTACAGGAGCGAGCCCGGTGCCCTCAGTTTGGGGAACATTATTTAATTTAGGCGTAAGAGAGGTTTCAATAAGACAGAAAAATACAAAGTGCCTGTCACCGAAGTTCGCGCATGCGCAAAGGTATGGCAGAGCGCTCTCAGTCAGTTCGAGTGACCGGTTTCCTGAGGCAATTCGGTTCGATTTCGTTTAACACGACAGTTCTTTAAAAATCGTAACACCCATGTTGGTACGGTGCTACGGTCCGAGAGCAAACTCTGTGTCAGAACAAACGGACACGAAAACAAGCAGAGAACCTGAGATAATGGTCACGATAAAAGTCGCTGAGTCAACCGATTCTTTGAACAAGACTGGGGCGAATGGGAGACGTGACGCAAACGATTCACTGATTCATATTGTAAATAACGCAGGGACGAATCTCATTTGTGACCGAAAGATTCACAAATTCACTCGCTATTCCTTCATTATTAATCAATACATCTCATTTCTTTACAGTTATTTACTGACTGACTGATGTAGAACAAAGTAATCCTGGCTCCGGAGTTAAACGCCGTTGTCACGAAACCATGTATCGATACCGATTCATTAACACAAAGGAATCATTCATCTTTTAAAAAACGTAATCAAAAGCAAGAGCTCCGTGTGTGCCTGCCATACTGATTAGCTCACACAGTAATAGATCTTATAGAAATCTCATTTATTCGTTTTGAACCGTCTTACTAAGTCAGGCAGTCTGTATGAATCCGTGAATCGTTTGCTGGTGAATCGAATTCCTAGTGAACATTTCACTGCAGGTTTCACTTAGGATTTCAAAAACCTAAATCATGACAAAACATCTCCCAAATCCCCCAAAACACCATTGGATGTTTGTATAAAACACAAATCCTGGCCCCTAACCAATCTGTGTGTCCTGTGAGAGGGAGTCTGTGTGTTTGTGAGTCCAAAAGTCTCAGAGTCCATGAGATAAAACCAGGAGATTTTAGGTTCCCGGAGATTTCACCAACATTTCGTTTCTGGATTCCTACAGCATGCTTGGCATTCACCTGCAAACAGGTTCGGTTTGTTCAGCTACATGGATTAAAAAAGCACAAAGAAGAGCCTTTTAGGTCCAGATGTGGCTATAATTGACCCAAATTAAGAGCGGTCACTGGCCAAAACGGGAAGGTTTGTGTTTGAAGTGGCATCCAAATCTGCGTCACGTGGGCACAGGGTGTGTTCCAGGATCTGCAGGTGGATTTGAGGGAACGATCGGGACTTGGGGTGTTCCTAAATGATGCCTGTTGAGACCCTAGCTTTCTGTGAAGAGCTTATCAGTTATAACGTTTTGCTCTTAAACTTAAACAGCCCCTAAAAGAAAAGATTTAAATAATGCACCAAACCGGAACATGCTTGTGGAAGTGAAAGCATAGAAATCTGCTTTACTTTTCATATAACCAGTAAACAGCAGGGACGTGGTAAAAACGCTCTGGATTCGTCTCTTAGTAAGGCGTTTTTATTTCCTTTAAAAGTAAAGCTCTCAGACCTGTTTAGAACCATTTTTAGAATCGACCCTGTTCATCTTGTTTAACATACATTTAAAAGGAACAGAATTAGAAAGCTGGGGACGTTTTTAGACCCGAGTTGCAGCCGTTCTCCATTTTTTGGTTGATTGTTCTGTTCTAAGTGTTTGATGTGGGTACCAGGCACTTGTGCCAGGCTAATACGTTGGCCCACCTTTGGGCACGTCTGGCTTTGTCATCACCCAGCACTGCCATGCCCGGTCTCCAAACCTAAAGTGGCATGTTCCTGTTTGCGTAGGTCATGCTGACCCTGGCGCCTGTGCCATGATGAGCGGCAAGAGCCTCCTGCTGAAGGTGATCCTGTTGGGCGACGGTGGCGTGGGCAAGAGCTCGCTTATGAACCGATACGTGAGTGACCGCTTCGACTCGCACTCCTTCCACACCATCGGCGTCGAGTTCCTGAACCGCGACCTGGAGGTGGACGGCCGGCCCGTGACGCTGCAGATCTGGGACACGGCGGGCCAGGAGCGCTTCCGGAGCTTGCGCACTCCCTTCTACCGGGGCGCCGACTGCTGCCTGCTGACGTTTGCCTTGGACGACGTCCAGAGCTTCGACAACCTCGGCGCCTGGAAGCAGGAGTTCATGCGCTACTCGGACGTCCGCGAGCCCGAGCGCTTCCCGTTCGTCGTGCTCGGGAACAAGGTGGACAAGGCAGACGAGGGAGAGCGGCAGGTGACCGAGGACGAGGCGCGGGCCTGGTGCGAGGAGAACGGCCACTGGCCGTACTTCGAGACGAGCGCCAAAGACGACACCAACGTCAGCGCCGCCTTCGAGGCCGCCGTTCGCGAGGTGCTGGCCAGCGAGGAACACGTCGACCACGCTCTGCTCGGCAGCACCATCGATCTCCACGGCAACCGGAAAGCCCCGCGCTCGTCCTGCTGCTGATCTTCCGCCTGGGGTCCGTTTTCTGGAGGGTTCCGATCGGGTACAGAGGGGTACAGGTACGGCAGGAAGCTGTACAGTGACACGTTTCGTTCTTCCGTCCCTTCTCGAGGGACCTTTTGATTCAGTGTTGGTTTTAACTTGCGGCGCTACGTTTGCACTGGATTTGCACTATTCGTAAAAAAAAAAAAGGTTCCGGCAATCCCCTAAAGGTTCCTTCAGTTGTTCCTCAGAGGGAACCCTGGAAGGTTTAGCGTAGAACTAGTAGGAACCTTCCATGTTAAAACTGCATATCTTACTTGGCTTATTTGTAAAATCCATTCATGGGAAAAAGGCTTAAAGGCTTTGGAACCGCCACAAAAAGGTTCCTGCTAATGGTTCCTTCAGGTCCCTCTGTGTGAAGGTTTAGGTACGACCCCAAAACAGCAGTGGATTCATTTTGGGGAGACGATTTAAGCTGCGAATAATAACCTCGGTACTGTTTACCAGAAAAAGAACCCTTGGGGAACCTTTTTTTTCTAAACGCGTGCCCTTAGACGTTGGGACTTTCTGTTGGAACTATCTTGCATTTCCAAGACTTTTAGAATGTATTTTTTGGTGTAGGTGTACTTGGACAAATCTATTCCAAACACACTTAGGAAAAAAGGGTTCCACCTTAATGGTTCCTTCTGATTTCCCCTCATCAGGTCTGTGTCGAATCCGTGTAGAAAACCAATCCTGTGAAGAGGTACTAAATGAGTTCTTCTACCTGGTACTGGTAACTTCCCCAGTAGCTCCTTAGGAACCGTTTTGTTTTCCCAGTATCCCTGGTACTATTTTTCCCCCAAGATGTTTTGTACTCGTGGTACAAAAGGATCTGCTTCTAAGCTACTCCTAAAGGGTTCCACCCAAAGGTTCCTTCAGGTGCCTCTGTGAGAACATGGACAAGATCTAGGTACAACCCTGAAACGGAAGTGGAACCGTTCAGGAGACATTGGTACTGTTTACCATTCTCTTTCTTTTTTCTTGTCGGGACGGGACTTTCTTCTGGAACTCTCCAGCATTTCCAAGACGAAAACGGGCCTAGCTAATGGTTGTACATCAAAAGAAAAGAGTTCCACCTTAGCAATGGTGCTTCTTCTGGTCCTGAGCTACACTAAAACGGTTCTGGTTAAAGGTTCCATACAGGCGCCCAAAACCGGGAGTTTTAAGTCGAATCCGTTTAGACAGCCAAATGTGAGAAAGGTACCGTTTACTACCCCAAGAACCCTTGAGGAACCCTACACATACAGTATTCGGCCCTACTCCTGGTTCTTAGGAACTAAGACGTAACTTGGAAGCGAATTTCATGAACTTCCTGACTGGTTTAGAGCCAACGTGAGGAGCTTTTTAGAGGTTCTTTAGAGAACCCACTCGTCTAAAACTTCTCCCAGTGGTTTATTGGAGAACTGGATGGTTCCCGTTTGCACTTGGAACGGTTCTTGTTATAGAATGAGCGGTACAGTATCCTGGATGATAAGTCAGTGTTTTCCTTGGTGTTTAAGCTGTTTGTTTGAGGCCAAATGGTTCCTGGTGTTATAACCAAAGAGCCATTAAGAGCTCAGGACGTCCGATTTACTCTGATCGCTTCGTTCCTCTGAACTTTAGAACCAAATCCTCGTTTGTAATTAAGCCTGATGAACCTGGGCTCATTGGAAGGATCAGGAACAAAACATCCTCAAATCCTCAAGTCCTCCATAGCGACCTAAATCCTAAATCTTAAAGTCGTCCCTCTAAGTGAACCTCTAAAAGTTTGGTGTAAAACTGAAGATAAAAAACTCTAATCTGAGAGGGGCGGAACCAACTGGAGTAACCCTAGATCATCCAAATATAATTAGTATGATTAAGGACCGTTAAATGACCTCGAGTTCTGCTTCTGATCTTTGCCTGGATTCATAATGGTTCTGGAGAAACCTGGACTGGGTCGAGTGGGAACTAATTCTAGTAAGTCTTGGCTCTTTCCTGGTCTTTAATTCCGTCGTTTCCTGACGCTCACATGATCTTCCGTGGCCTACGTGACTCTCCCAGTTCCCCAAAAGCGTAGAGCTGTTGTTCTTGTTCTCGTTAGTTCCCCGTGTCCCCTGATCTCCAGTTTTCGGACTAAGGCCGTCACCGATGGATGCTCAGAACGTTTCATAAAATCACCCAGCTACGAGCTCCGGCCTGCGTTCAATGTGAGCTCTGTGATTTTGACCGTGGCCTGACTGGTTGTCCCAGAGGCCCAGGTTTGATTGCACAGGTCCTGGGATGTCCACACACTACAGTCTGAGAGTCCCTGGTTTGTCTGCGTAACATTTTTAATCTCTTAAAAGCTTCATTTATTGTTTTGCTTTTATTCAGAGGGTCAAAATCAAAACCGATCAAAAGAAAGCCAGACTTTTACGGGTCAGGGCGCCGATGCCGTCTCCTGTAAGAGTTTGGGCACCCCTGGGCAGGCTGGCGCCACTTCTACAGGGAACAAAAGAGAGATCTTAAAGGGTGAAGGTGTTTAGTTGTACGATTTAAGACCTAAAACTGACATTTTTTCCACCATAAAAATAATATTTAGCAGATTAAGCTCACTGTGATGACATTTGATTATGTTTTTTGTGTACTGATGTGTGTGAGTGTGTGTGAGTGTGTCGCTTTTTTCTGTTACGGATTAACTTATTGTTTACGTTCGTACCCGTTTTGCCCCTCTGGCACATTTTAAGCGTTAGCTCCTCCAGCCGTCTACGCAATAAAAAATAAGGACTGCTTTGCCTTTAAACGAATGGATTTAATTGAAGTTGTGAGCGAATAAACGCAGAAATAAAGCTGTACACAAATCACTAACGCTCAGCCCCGAGTCACTTTTACTGCTTCAACAAATTGGGAACGGGAACGGGAACGGGAACGTCACGCGGTCAGTCCCACGTCGGCGTGTTTGGGAGCGTACGGAGAACTGAGCTGAGATTTCGGGCTCCGTCCCAGCGTGGCACCACGCCCACCCCACGTGACCAGGTGCAGAGGGCAGTGAACCTGCAGGGGGGGGAAGGGGGGGGGGGGGCAGAAGAAATTACACCCTCGACCACTTTAAAGTCAACGATCTTTCCTTTATTTAAAAGAATCCTTCCGGACAAAATGCAAAATTAGTACAAATCTAGACAGCTAAAAGTAAAAAGTGTTATACAATAACTACAAAATCACTCCTGGTGGAAACAGGATTCCAAAACGGGGGGGGGGGGGGCAGGCGGGCACATTT
>JAYJMA010000003.1:445648-460253 GCA_036873895.1 Parotocinclus cabessadecuia
AAAAGAGCTTAGAGCTGTAGTTGGGTGTTCGGCCTCTGACACACACACACACACACACACACACACTCCAAACACTTAGAGTGAAGAGTTTGGCTCTGCTTTATTTCTGACACACATCTAGCACACAGCCGTCAGTTCTTTGTACTGTGAACACTGGAGGCTTTCAGTCTGTAGATCCAGACCAGCAGCACTGGTATCACATCCATATTACTCTGCTCTAAAGAGAGAGACACACACGCACACTGAAGGGCAGTTTGTTCCCAGGTCAGCAGATGCAAGGGTGGAGTAAGAAGAGATGAAGAATTTTAGAAACACAGCACATGAGAATATTGAGAAAGGAGCAAGAAAATTAGAGAACAGGAAGAAAAGCACTAAAGAGAAGCCAGGAAGATGTTTGTTTACATGTACGTCATTTAGCAGACATCATTATCCAGCGCGACTTACAATTAATACAGTCTTATAATCCAAGCAGTTGCGGATTAAGGGCCTTGCTTAGGGACCCAACTGTGGCAGAGGTTTGATTTGAACCCTGGGCATTCTGGTCCATAGTCCTGTACCTTAACCACTAAGCCACAACAGTCCCAGTTAAAGGAAGGCAAACCGATAGAGGCAGATATGGATATGATAAAACAGAGCAGTGGTTCCCGGTTCCCAGGCTTTCTTCCTTGTAGTCCCTGTCACAAGTATTGTTTATTTATTTAGTCCTTAAAGAAGTTTCTACGGTGGCAAAAACTCGAGGGGAGAAACAAGCAGTGAAACAGAAACTGTATCTTTGCAATGCAACCCACCTGCTTCTTTTCATTTTCAGTTTTGTTATAGAATTACTCAGGCAAGTCATTTTGCACACACTAGAGCAAAAGAAACAAGTGCTTGCAAATGTTTGTGGACAAAGATTTACATAAATGATAACTTTAACTTGAGTTGCTTTTATTGAATTTCCCCCTTTTATCATTCTTTGGGAGTAATTGTGTATATACATTTTGTTTAAGGAGTATTATTTAATGTGCAAATTGTATTTTGACATGCTCAGAGCAGACAGTCAACACAGAGACAGAGACAGAGACAGACAGAGAGAGAGAGAGACATGGAGAGAGAGAGACATGGAGAGAAAAAGAGAAACGCACAGAGAACGAGATGGAGATGCACACAAACTGAGAGAGACCGACAAAGCGAAAAAGGGAGAAACACAAAGAGAGACAGAGAATGAGAGAGAAACACAGAGAGACAGGCAGTGAGAAACGGTGATTAGTGAAAAAGGCCGAAAATGGGAGAATGGATGCAAATCTGACAAACATGGGAAGAAGATAAAAGTATCTGACCTCAGTAAATCCTTTTCTGAATGAATAGGCAAAAATCTCCACAGGCAGAGTCCAAAATCTGGCAGAAGAGTGGAAGCTGTTCTAAATTTAAAAAGGGATGTTTTAAAAACTCGTGCAATAAATTTGAATGTGTAATGTATGGGTGTCCTGATACTTTTGTCCATATAATATATCTGCACTTTGTTTCTCCAACATGGCTAATGGGTAATGGGGATTTCAGGATCACTGTCCCCAAACCTTGCCTCCCTTTTCTTGAATTTAATTTAATTATGTGCTCATAAGCAACATGTTCTTATTAGAACTATTTTTCTAAAAGTGTTTAGGGTCAATACAGACAACTGAAAAGGTGAAAAAGAAGCAGAAAATGTATGCAACTGGAACAGAAAAGTCAGATTATGTGAAGATAAAGAAAATTGAAAAAACCGTAAGATGAAGAAAACGGAAGCAGATGCAAGTCGAGCCTCATTTTGCATTCGGATTCTCAGTAGCTTTGAAGCAGGCCATTTTGATTAAGTGTTAGCTGTGAACCCTCCGTGTCTGACTCTCCAGCTCAAACCAGGATTGATTTGGGGCACAGTTGCTTCCTCTCAGCTTAGGAACTGGTGCAAGGAACTCTCGAGTCTCTGGAGAATCTGTGAACTTTTCAGCTTCACCGCCATCAGACTCCATCCAGCACCACGGCTTCTTTTAGCAGCGTGCCAGTTGCCTCCGTGCCAAGCAGGGCAGTGCTGAGGGGGTGAGATTTTGGGCTAGCTGGCCGGACTGGCACTTCAGGCAGAGCAGATGGAGACACTGTGGCTACAGGCCTGGTTAGAGGGGAGTGGAGGGAATATGGGTTATTCCAGTGCTGCTAGCTATAGGGGTGTGCGATATCGACCAAAATATTTCTGGTTTTAGGGATTTTGTTAATAAGGGTAATTAGGTGATAGTTTGCAATGTTTAGAAATGCATTATATAAGCTTATTTTTGTTAATCGGATACAAATTGTAGTTTACTTACATGTTTGGAAATAATATTTAGAAAATTGAAATGTAAGGAAAACCTTTATTTAAAAATAAAGCTTATAAATAAAGCCTTTGTGTTCATTCGCATTTAGTATTCTCAAATTTTTGTGAGCAGTGTATTTCTCTTTAAACTTTCTCACACACAGACGCACACACAGTGAGTCAAAATTACAGGACACGTCCCGTGCTGCATTGTGGACTTTTCGCAAAGAATGTTAAAAACCATTGATTATTTATTTATTTATTGATTTTTTGTTAGTAGCACTTCAGACGATCACTACGTTTCTTGTCGTTCACAGTCCCGTTTTCTCTGAATTTGGTTATGAGGGATGTAACAGTGCTGTGTGAAATTAGTGATCTTTCTGGGTATCGGTTGTTGCTCTGTTGCTATGATACAGCAGCTGTGTTCCCCGGGCATCAGACTCCTCAATTCCATCTTCAGTTACCTTTGATGAACAACAGAAGTTTAGAAATTTCTATGTTTGTACCTTTTGAACTACAAGAGATATTACAAATCTGATCCGATCTGATCGGGATATGGAGAGAACAAGATCAGAACAAACTACTATAGAGAGGCTAATATAAAGGATCGCAGAAGATCTAGAACTTTGTGATTCGCCTTAAGAATAAAAATATTTAAAAAGGTGGCCCTGTTTAAGATGTAGCTTAAAAGATAGCCCCCCCCACCCCCCACTCCACACACACACACACACACACACACCCATTACTTACTGGGGTATTCAGATATGTCATTTTCCCTTTTGTTTCTGAAATAAAAGGTCGATGTGAGTGTGAGAGAGAGAGAATCAGGACATAAAGTAAATAACCAAACTTTTTTTTTTCCTTTTAAGTATGCATGTGCGGATTTTGGCTGCAGCACATGGTGGTACTTCCTGTGCCCGTTTCAGCCCCCACACCTGTGCCACAGAGATGCCAAGGTGACATCTGATGTCCTGCAGTTTTGTCCCTGCATCCTCCAGACCATCCTCAGGTCTATCATTTAGTGATGGGCTTCTCCACTTTTTTTTTTTTTTTTTTTCCTTTTCTTTTTTTTTTTTTTTTTTTTTTCAGAACATAAAAACAAAAGAAGGTGCTATCCCACAGAGACATGGCGACCAGCCGAAAGACTAGGTGAAAAATCAACAACATGGCAACCAGGCTGATCAACAACAATGAAATAAAACACACACACGCACACGCACACACACTTCACGATCAGCCTCCGTTACTTAATCCAGTCGCAAAAGATGAAAGGATCAGCAAATCCGCTCGCACTTCGGTGTGATCAAATCCGAAATCCGAGGCTCGACCGAAAACAAGAAAAAATAAAGAAGAAAGGGCGCACAAATCAAAAAAAGCTGGTCTGGATTTTCTTTCCGAGCTCCGTTTTAGTCCCGAAATCCAAATCCGGAGGAAAAAGGAGTAAGGCATTGATGGAAAAAAAAGCAACACACACACACACACACACACACACACACACCGCACGTTATGATTTCCGTTCCCAGACGTCCGGACCGGAGAAAAAGCACTTTTTAAAATTTTTTTTTAATTCATTTTTTTTTACATTTCTTATTCAAAAAAGGTGTCGCTTTCTTAAAAAGGTGTTCGGCACGAAAAATGATCGTTAGAAAAAACTGCGTTCGATTCGGACATTCAGAGAGCGCTCGTGAAAATTTCTCAAAATCGTATAATTATTAATATTATTATTCTTATTCTTTCTTCCTCTTCTCCTTTTTTTTCTTTTCTTTTTGCTTCCCTTCCTTTCATTTTGAACTGGACCGGCTCACCGTAGAAAACGCAAGCTCCCAAAAGCGTGAAGCTATACGCGCGTGGTGGAGTGTGAGTGGGCCACCGGGCCGAACCCCGCCGTGAAGGTGTTGTAAGGGTGCAGGTTGGGCATGGGCACCAGGGAGTTGGGGATCATGGTGATGGTGTTGGGCGTCATGAGCGGGATGTCGTCGGGCGAGCGGCGCAGCGTCAGGGCGTAATCGGGCAGCGCCGTGAGCGGCAGGGCCTCCCCGGCCGGCGCCCCGTCGCACTGGTTGACCTGCAGGGACGCGATCTCGTCCTCCACGTTGCCGCCGTTGGCGCTGGAGTTGGCGTTGGCGCGGGGCGGGCTGCCCTGCGGCCGCTGCTCCTGCCGCCGCTTGTCCTTTCGGTAGTAGAGCGCGGCGAAGGCCAGGACGTTCAGGAAGAGCAGCGAGGCCCCCACGGCGATGGTGACGCTCAGCTCGGTGGAGTAGTCTCGGGCGTTCTCGATCAGCAGCGGCCCCGGCTCGTCGTCGTCCGCCCCGTTGCGCCTCTCCGTCCCGCTCTCGCTGTTGTACGCCGGCGACATGGGCGGCCGCTTGGTGTTGAAGGGCCAGGCCTTGCCGTTGGGCCGCTTGGTGGACAGCGAGTTCTGCGTGGTCTCTGGCGGGGGCACCCGGGTGGTCGTGGACGTGTAGTGGAACATGTCGTGCAGGTTGTACAGGTGCGGCACCAGGTGCTTCCAGAAGGCCACCTTGGTGGCGCGGTAGTGGTCGCGGACGCGCGGTTTCAGCCCGATGTGCAGGTACAGCTGGTCCTGCGGGTTGTACTTGGACCAGGCCACTTCTTCGAACCGGTTGGCTTTCGTGTGGATGAACTTGGTGTCCTGAGGCACCGGTTTGTTCGGGTCTCTGCGGGGAACAAAAACAATCACAAACGATGCCAACGAGCTGAGAAATTAAACGGATGCAACATCAACAAAGCTCGGGTTCCCTTTTTGAGGCTTGCTCCTCCCAAGGTTTGATTCTCGTCACGTTCTCTTGCCACTGTCACCTGAACAACAACAAGCAACGTCTGAATACTTTCGACCCAAGTTACACGCTGCCAAGGTATCGTCTAATTATCGTTATCGAATAATCGGATGGCGATACCGTCCATTTCGCTCACCCCTATCCTCTGCCACGCTTAACAGACGATGCCAGAGGCTTCTGCTGGCACCGAGGTGGCATCTGATGGTACTTCAACATGGCAAGCCCAAGATTTGATCCACATCAGCTCTCCAGTACTGATCTTTGAGAGATTCCACAACCGGATGTGGATGCAAAATAAACTCGGTTCCTCATCCCCGATAAGTTTGTCACAGTTCCGGTTGATCAGAACTTAATTATTGCCCTTATCGTAAATAAATAAATGTGAAAATACATAACATATAGTACAGCGATATCTGTTTTTTTTTTAACCTTTAATAAATAAATAAATAAAGGGTAATAAAGAGAGGCAACCTTGCCCGAGGTGTGGTTTCATTTTGCCGAGAGAGAAATTGGGAATTTTTAAAAATTCCAATTTGAGATAATGAGAATAATTTGCCAAAAGCTCCATTTTTTAAAAATCACTCTTCCCGCTCAGCTTTACCCGGCGTGCCAACTATCGTATGCCCACGGCCATGTTATGGCACCCAGGTTGCCCATCCCTTCCAAAATCCTTCTTTGGTTCCAAATGACCTGAATATGACCGCGAGCTCCATCGCCCAGCCCTGTCAGAGATCAGTGCCCGTTCGCCGCCCGCTGCTTTATTAATACATCCCCAGGTTTTCCAAAGGGCCCCTTTCTTCCTTAGCTGGGGGGTGCGGGAGAGTTTCGGAGTCGATCCGCATGAGTAAATCAGAGCGGCGCTTGTTTTTTGATAAAGGAACGGCGGCGCAGCCTCTCGGCTAATTGCTTTGGGGAAGCGGCGCAGCGTGAGCCGACGGCGGCACGCCGATAGAAAGTCGACCTTATTAATCAAGACGCTAAAGCGCACCGAGCTTCAGGCAGAGCAGCTTGACGGACGCGCCGCCTGGCGCCACCGGCACCCTCTCGCCTGCAGGGGTCAGCGTTTCACCGTCCACGAATACCCAAGCCTGCAAGTCCCAATCTGCTGCACTATTGATTTAACGAGATTAACATCTGGAGCTCAGAACCGCAGCAGACCTGTGTGTGCGCGTGTGCGTGTGCGTGTTTCCCTAAAAGGGAAAAAGGATAACTAAGAAGCCCCGAAGGAAGCCTCCTGCCGTCTTTAAAGAGTGGCCACATCATTAGGTACGCCCGATCTGATCCAGTCAGAAACGGGCGTCTTTTTCACCCACAGCGCCATCTCTAGGTTACGTGAGGGCACTTCTTTGGGTTCGAAATGCCACGCGGATGCCAGGGGGCACCCTTTCTTTAGCCTCCGTTTGCACGGCTGACTAAATAATAAATAACGTCGTTTATCAGTCCGCGATTGATTCCTGATGATTATTGGCGTGCGGCCCGTGACGGCTGTGTCGCTGAACGTTAGTAATTAAGTTTTAAAGCGGCGGGCGGGCGGCGGCTGGGCCGCATCGATCGATCGATCGAGCGCGCGAGCGGTGCAACACGGACGTCGATGGAGCTGCAGCGGCGCTGACTTTATGAATTAATGCGGCGCAGGATAAAGCCTCGCTTTACGCCAGAGTCCGGAAAGGTGTCGGTACGAATGGTGGAGTCGCGGTCGGACGAGACTCGACCCGGCTGACCCGGGGGAGAGCAGCAGATGGAGGCCGGCGTCGGAGTTTCTTCACGCGTAGAGCCGCGGGCGTAGATGAATAATTCACAGTCAGATCGATGCAGCATCTTGGCCTGATCTGATTCGTGGCATTAGGAAGCGGAGAGCGTGCCCGATCTAATTATGTACCAAGACATGCCAGGTGACTGCGGCGGGCAAAATAATGAAGCGCAAGGGCAGCCGCGGAAAGATCACACACCGGGCCTGAACTAGCTGCCTTTTTACACGCTTTCGCCCTGCGGTTGGCATGTTCTCCCCGTGCTTTCCTATGGCTGGCATCTCAAAAGTCCCTGAGATGGACTGGGCACAAAACTGAATGAGATTTATTAGCCGCTTCCTAGGGCATGCACAGGAGGCAGCATGTGAGCCCCACGTGAGAGCTATTTTTAGATCCATGCACTGTTTACGGTTCGGCTTTCACACCCGAAGCGGACCTAATTGGCATTAAAATTGAGGGACGGACCCAAAAAAAGTGACGCGGCCCCGACTTTCCTAGTTTAATTTGCGACGTTTCCTTTTCCCCCCCCCCTCGCCATCTTGCGCTGATTAGGTTCAGCTGGGGTGCAATCAAGTCTGACTTCATCACCCACGGTCAGATCCGAGCCAGACCGTGGGACACCGGGTTCGAGTTCTGCACTCGAGGATCGGAAACGCACGTCGCCTCCCTATCGCCCGCAGGGGGTATCAGGAGCGACGCCAGTGATCTTAAGGACTCTTTAGATGTTCTCAGATCAGGAGGAGATCGTTAGACGTGGCCTCGTTTTCATCCCCTCAAAACCCGGGCGTGACCGGATACGAAAAGACAGTCCGAAGGGCCCGGGGGAAGGAGGAGGGCGGGTTATAGCAGAGCGGAGCTCGTATGGTTTTGTACCGTACTGTAAGTATAAAAGTAAAAACGAATCCACGTTTGAAACAGCCAGGAATAAATCCCCCTAAAAATAACCTAGGGTTGCTGCTCGCTTCAGGGCCCATCACAACATTTCTATCGGACTAAGGTCCGGACTCTGACTTGGCTGTTCTACGACTCGTGCTGTCAGGTTCTCTCGCTGCTTGGACCAGGATCTCTTGAGATTCGGTTCACCTTTCGAGCTCGAGCGCGCCTTTAATGCAGAACTCCCGGATGCAGCAAAACAGCAAACCATGACATGATGACGCTACCACCACCACGTTTCACAGGTGAGGTAACCTTCTGGAATCATGTGACCGCGAGCCTAACGGCGGACACTCTGTCTCCTAGGCGGTGTGCTCTCAGGCGTTAAAGATTACCTGACGTGATAGGCCTTTAGTTGCCTAGAGGTTACCCTGGACTCCTGGCCTTGGACTGGAGTCCAATTAATACAGACCCTGTTCCAGGGGTTCCGCAACGTGGCAACCCGCTGGCAAAAGCTGACCCGAGCCAAAAAATAACGCCACCTCGAACGGATCGGAGTCCGGAACTCAAGGTCGGATCATGTGCGAGATGCAAAGGGTGTCGTCCCACCCCCCACCCCCCCCCCACACCCCGAGCCGTTCCCGCAGGAGGACTGTGCGCCTGCGTCCGGCATGCGAAATTAATGTCGAGCATGCGAGGTGCCCTTCATCCATCTGCCCTGGCTCAGACAGACGCTGGTTGGTTTGCAGGGCTCGTCAGGGTTCTGCTGGCAATCAGGCAGATTCCATTAGTCGTCCATTAGCATTTCTATTCGATCTCATTCCTCACCTGGCTTTCTGTGTACGCTCAGCAGCTGCAGAAATGCTTCATAAATGTCACACGGCGCTGCTTTATTACGGCAAAACGGGCACAAACCGAGGCACGAAGCGCGATCGATGCCTCGCCAGCGACACCGGCCAACAAATTAGATTTGTGTTGTTAGACCCGATTACAAGCTCGACTCGTGCAAATCCATAACGCTCAGGAAAAAAAAAGGGCAGTCAGAGACGGAGCTGCTGGATTATAAACCCCCCAATTCCCTGATCGTTCTCGTTCTGCCTCTCGTCCCATTTACGCCTTCGTACGATCCCGCCCCGGCAAACGCAAGCCTTCGATCCGTCGGCTCCTCGTCGCGTCTCGGCACGGTTTTTCTTAAGCCACCAGCAACGGTGGAGACAGGAAAAAAAAAAAAACCTAAACAATTTGAACAAAATTCATTAAAAAAAAAACAAAAAAAAACAAACGCCACGCGTGAGGCGAGGCTTCAGTTAATTAAAAAGCGTCTCCTGATTTTATTACGTTCTATTTTTATGGCTTTTGTTTTGGCCCGTCTGTTCCACCGGGCACATCGACGTATTTCTGTGGTGCTTCCTACGACACGGCCTTGTCTCAAAGCTTCTTCAGGGCGACAGTGGCAAGGAAAATCCCCAATCCCCAAGCCTGAACATGGACCCCAGCCGTGACCAGCTGAGATTCCATAAACGTCCCACTCACCCCGTCTTGGCGAAGTTGGTCCAGTAGGTCATGACGACGGCGCTGAGCATGACGTCGTTCTTGGAGAAGTTGCACGGGAACAGGTCTGTGGGTCCGATCATGGGGACGCCGAAGACGTAGGGCACCTCGTCCCCGTGGGCCGCGTCCGACCAGGCGGGTTTCATCAGGCTCTGGCAATGGTGATAGAAGGCGTAGAAGTAGGTGGGTGACCCGTACCGAGCGTGCAGGTCGGCCGTCACCACCGACGGCTCCACCCACTGGTGGTCCGTAAACAGTGCCACCAGGGTCTTTCGCCTGGTCTCCGGGTTGTCCCGATCGGCCCAGTCCGTGTACATGAATTTGATGGTCTCCCGCAGCGTGTCCTTCCCCTCCGGGTAGCCGTACAGGCTGTCCACGAAGTCCGAGACGGAGAAATCAAAGTCGTTACCCGACACGCCGTCCTCTGAGTCCACTACGTTCTCCACGAAGCGCAGGCCCTCCCCTTGGTTCACGCCCAGCATGATGTCGTAGTTCAGGAACTCTCCCTGCTCCATCAGGATCTCCGGATCGTCCGGGATCACGTCGCCGTCGATCACCGGTCCGAACGCGACGTGGTAGCGCGCCGGCTGGATGTCCTGCTCCACCAGCTCGCGGGCGTTCTTCTTGCGCAGGCAGTGCACCATGTCCATGGTGTCCAGCACGTTACAGCCGACCTTCTCGGCCAGATGCCGCGTGTACTTCACCGGCTGGTAATTCACGGCCCAACTGGAGAGGGCCGAGCCGCTCTGGATGATGGCCCGATGGAACAGACCTGTGAAGAGACGAAGACGAAGCGGTAAATGAGTGAGCGCGTTTAGCGTAATCGTCCATGCTGCCTCTCGTGAAAGACAGCAGTGCTGCTGGTGCAGAAAATAAGGGACTTTCTGAAATGCCGAAAGCAGTAAAGCCCCCAAAATCAGATCTGGATTACCTCAAGGAACTCTAAAACGTGCTTGGGGGGGGAAAAAAACCGTGTAGGTATGTGTATTAATACTTTTGGCGTTGTGGCTTTGTGCGCGTGTGGGGGGGCGTGTCAATCGATGACATCATCGGTTTGAATTTGAATCTAAACGTCACCTCAGCGCAATTATTATGGGAGATTTGTAATCTTTAAACTTAAATCTATTAAAAACGGGATTAATGGAATCGACTTTAAAACGCACAGCGCGATCATCTACGTAACGGGGCTCGAACGGTAAACGGCTCAGCCTTGATTAACGAAAGATGAATAGAAAGAAGGGCATACAAACCTCTTTAGGCACGACATAACGATGAAAATGACGTTTAATCAGACTTAAACAACTCCTTATGCACGTAAATCCGGCACAACACGAACAAAAGGCAAGGTTTGGACCCCTGGACTCAGGGATCCAGAATGCATTGCAGCTGGCTGGCAAGAGACTAGACGGCCGAGTGGGTCATAAAGCATTGTGGGTAATGTAGTGAACTGTTTGGCGAATCGCTCGTTAAAGGCAACGAATGCACTAAGGAGGCAGAATCGGTTCGTCTTAAGTTTTAAGAAGAAGCTCTGCGTTTTTGAATTCCGTCCCCAAACGCAAAACGGGATTTAATAAACTCTTTAAATAAACCCGTCCAGATGTTGCTCTACATTACAGCAATTATATTTCGCTCAATGCGAGCGCCGACGGTTCCCATCTTGCGTGATTTTCCCTTTCACCGCAACACAGCTGCTAAACACACACACACACACACACACTCTCTGGTCAAGTTGCACCACTGTTTTGTCGAGTTTCTTTCTAAACAATTTAATTAGGACCGGTAACTTAGCATCCAGCACTGTTTATGTGATTATAAGGGAGATATAACGTGCAGGAGATCTGGCAACCCCGAGTTATTTTAGCTTTATTACTTCAGATTAATGTTAACGTCGCTTTTTGACATGGATTGTGATTATTATTAATATTAATATTAGTATGAGGTTACATTGTGTGGCTATTAAAAGCAACCCAAAGGGACAAAAGTTTGTGAACCCTTGAGGATTCCGAAACATGAGCTAAAACAAATGAGATTCAAATGAAATGTAATAAATGATCCAGTGTTACTATAATCTGTGACTGGTAAAAACAAAAACCCCAACAAATAAATACGCGAACCTCTAGGATTAGACATGTGATCCATCAGGTGTGAATGGTCATCCAGGTGTGTTTAAAGAACAGGGATCTGTCAATGTCCGATCTCCCCAGCATGCGTTTGTGGAAGTGTGCCATGGGAAAAAGACCCGAGGGAAGGTAATTCGGTCCATCTCTAAAGAGTCTGGACCGATTGGGTACACATGGTGAGGCCAAGGAGTGGTCGACCAAGGAAGATCACTCCAAGATTGAAAGTGTGTTAGGGTCCACGAGGTCTCAAAGGAACCCTGGGTAACGTCTAAGCGCCTGAAGGTCTCTCTCAGATGGGCTAATTCGTGAGTTTAACATCAGGGAGAAAGGCAGTGCTCTCCAGAAAGAAAATCATTATGCACGCCAGCATAAGAGCCTCAGATCGGCTGTGAAACGTGGTGGTGGTAGTGTCACGGTTAGCCAATTTTGCGAATTGTTTTGTCCGTTTTGTACGCTGTGCATCTGCACACGCGAAAAGTTCGATGCGTTTGGAAAAAAAGCTCTTATGGAAGCTCTTACGCAAGCGAACTCTTGGACTCCCGACTGTTCCCTGAAGTATAAGCGCCCCCCACTTGATCTGTTATCAGTACCTAAAGAAAGAACTAGTGCAGGGATACCGGGGGCCTTTTTTAGGGTTTTGGTACAGATTTAGTTGCACATCCGCCGTGTGGAAAAGCTTTAAATAAATAAACGGTCGCTCTTTGGCTCTTCTGACATTCGGCAGTGGAAATGTGTCTGGCGTTCCAGATCCAGATCAGCCTCTTTGATTTGGGTCAGGTCCTGCTACCACGTATATGGCTGCTCAGTATTACTGCCCACATGTACCATCCTGTTCTGGGCTATAAAAACAGAGCGGAAAGGGTCGGTGAAGGCACCGCACGGCGGCCCTGGGGCGTCTCGGAGAGGACCCGAACATCCCAATACGCATCCCGACCCCAAAAACGACTGCGATCTGAGGCTCGTCTGCTGCTGCAGTGCTTTTTATAGTTTGCTTTCTTAAAGGATTAGGAGCTCAGGCTGCTCGGGGCAATCTCCCAGCTGATTGCACAATCGATCCGGAGCCCCGAGTGCGCTGCCACCCCAGTGCACACTGAAAATGTTTGCCAACAACTTAGCCTTCGTGATTTGCACTAGGATAAGTTTTTACAGGCTGAAGAGGAAGGAAAGAAAGAAAGCAAATATGCACAGCGCACACTCTCCACGCTGAGTTCCACCGCCTCTGCTAAGGGAGTTATGATTTCTAATCGCTTCGCGGCTCCACAAACCCCGGGGTGGGGCCACGACCCGGGCGACGCCTATTTGGAGCGTGCACGCTCTCCCCGTGCCACTCCGGTTTGCTTCTGCGTTCCAGGACGACTGACTAATCGCTAATCTAACGTGTCTCAAGTGTGTCCACGTTTAGGTCCTGCCTCACACCCTGTGCTGCTGTTGATCAAAACGTCCAGGCAACCACTTGGGCTGGACCTGAAACTTTTGCACATCACATTTTTCAGCCCAAACTTCTGAGTCCAGCTTCTCTCGGGATCTTCAGGCAATCCCAAGCCAACGGTGATATATAATTCATCCACAGGGTTCTGGACCTGCCCTTGGGCCTGGCCTGGGGTCCGTTTCTGAAACAGGAGCCGACCCGTGGGCACCGCGGTGAGATTCAAAACAAACAGAAAAGTCCTGAAGGATGAAGGGAGGACAGCCGTGGCTGTTTGGGGGCACAAAGTACAAAGTTATGAGGTCAGGCTTCAGAGAGTGTTTTTCCAGGGGCATGGCTGGAGCAGTTCAGGACAGGGGGCAGGACAGAGGGCAGGACAGGGGGCAGGACAGAGGGCAGGACAGAGGGTAGTCTGTCAGTGCCAGCTGAGCAGATGCTGACTCTCTAATGCAATAGCATGACGTCTGCAAGATGAAAGATGCTCACCTTGGACTGTGGAGACCAGCAGCTCTGAACTCAGGAGCCATGCCCGCCCTTAAAGTCGCTTTACTTTGAACAGATCCTTTTTTTTGGGTTCTAGGTCATTTACTACAAATATTGTGACCGGGAAGTCGTGACTTGGCTCAACCAGTGACGTCAAGTTGATCAGTCACTATGTCAGATTCACTCTGGTTCGTATTTAAATCAGTTTAATCCATTATGAATGAATCAGTGAGTCACTTTTCAATTGATTCACTCTGGTCAGTGAATCAGTTTAATCCATTATGAATGAATCAGTGAGTCACTTTTCAATTGATTCACTCTGGTCAGTGAATCAGTGAGTCGACGACTGAAGCAAAACCCGGATTCGTTCATCTTTCATCCCTTTGGATTCGAATCGCTTTGAAACACGACTCACAGATTGGACTGGTTTGATTCAGTGAATCGTTTGTTTAATAAGCCCATACGCCGTTATCTTCTTGATGGATTTTTGAATCTATCCCATGCACAGTCAGATTTCGGCGTTTGTTGGAGAAGCTTGGCCCGGGCTCACTGCTTCCCTGATTGATTGGAGTAATTATTGCAGGAGAGGGTCACCCTGCCCAGTACAGCTCACACAAATCACTTACTGATTGAAAGATGGCTCGGACCGTAATGTGAGCGCTGCTTTTAATTGTTCACGCGGCTCGTTAACGTCCCTCGGCTTATTTACATGATTAGCTGTGTTATATTATCTGTAGAGCTTCTGGAGAGACTGGGACTCGAGTCCGGACTTGTTTCCATGGACGGGAGTCATATGTAGGTCGTATTGGCTGTCTGAGGGAGGGAAGAGAGAAGATGGATCATCCCCCGGTATTCATTACAATATTAAACTGCAAAAACAACAGTTGTGTTTGATCGATTGATCAGAAAACCAGAATACCAGCAAACTACAGCTGAGGTAACGTAACGCAACAAGGATCCATCCGTCCATTTTGTCCCTTCTGCCATGGACAGGGTCACAGGGGCTCAGGCATCTATACCCAGACCTGGGCAGTGCCAGGGCATCATCTGGGCATCAACAGTAACACTTAGTCTTTCTTATCCATCCATTCTTCCATCCATCCAATAATTAAGCTCTCCATCCATCCATCCATCCATCCAATAATTAAGCTCTCCATCCATCCATCCATCCATCCATCAATCCATCCATCCATCAATCTATCAAATGATTAAGCTCTCCATCCATCCATCCATCCATCCATCCATCCATCAATCCATCCATCCATCAATCTATCAAATGATTAAGCTCTCCATCCATCCAT
>JAYJMA010000003.1:478499-491741 GCA_036873895.1 Parotocinclus cabessadecuia
CTCTGATCTCTGGTTCTTCTCTCTGATCTCTGGTTCTTCTCTTTGATCTCTGGTTCTTCTCTTTGATCTCTGGTTCTACTTTCTGATCTCTGGTTCTTCTCTTTGATCTCTGGTTCGTCTCTCTGAGCTCTGGTTCTTCTCTTTGATCTTTGGTTCTTCTCTTTGATCTCTGGTTCTTCTTTCTGATCTCTGGTTCTTCTCTTTGATCTCTAGTTCGTCTCTCTGAGCTCTGGTTCGTGTCTCTGATCTCTAGTTCGTCTCTTTGATCTCTAGTTCGTCTCTGTGATCTCTGGTTCGTCTCTCTGGTCTCTGGTTCTTCTCTCTGAGCTCTGGTTCTTCTCTTTGATCTCTGGTTCGTCTCTCTGATCTCTGGTTCTTCTCTCTGAGCTCTGGTTCTTCTCTCTGAGCTCTGGTTCTTCTCTCTGATCTCTGGTTCGTTTCTCTGAACTCTGGTGCTTGTGGATTTTGTAGTTTTATTACATTTTATTAATATCAAAGAGACATTAAAGGATATTATGGTACCCTTTTTTCAGTCTTTATTCGAATTGAGTATCATTACTGTAAAATTCCACTCGCTGTTTATTTCGAGCAGAATCTATTTTGTATTTTTGGAAAAAAACGCAAAAGATAAAGCGAGAAGAAGGAGGATGTTGAGGTGGGACTCCCCGTTTTTAGACTCCAAGGTCGCCGCCGCCCGCTCCGGCTCACTTTAACCAAAGGCATTAGCATTAAACTCGTCTTTCCAGCTTTGGTTCCATGCTGTGTAGGATCTGAGAAGCTTCAGGACTTTGTTTCAGTGAGTAACAGGAGGGGGTCCGATCCCAGCAGCGTGGAAACGGGGGAGCTCATGCTGAGCGATGACAGAGAACAGCTAAGCTTTGCAGCTTCTATAACCGGAGCGGTGGTGGAGACGGGAGAGACAGTCATTCAGGTGGAGCTTCATTATTATTTCATCGGACACCAGTGGAGGTGAGAACGTCCACGCTTTCGCTGAAATCCTGACCTCCGGGCAGCTGTGTGAAGTGCAGCATTTTTGCTTTCGTTTATTTTAGCTGTTGGTTTTTAAAGCCCGAATGGAGGCCGAGTCTTGAATCCGTCACGTCTCCCGGCTGGACCTTGGATCCTCGCGGGCCTCTGATGCCGAACCCGCTCAATAAGAACGGTTCCCATGAAGGGACGGCGTCTGGGGAGGCCCTAGGCTCTCAAGCTGTTCGGAGTCTGGTCTGAGGTTTGCTTTGCCAGACAGCTACTATAGATGGAAGAAACCAAGCAAGGACAGAGAGGCGAGTTCCCTCCCTCCTCGCAGGCAGCCTCTTGATCTTCAGCCGACACGGGATGTGAAATTCATGACGCTCGTCCACCTTTTGCGGAGGCGTCGGCCCTCATTTCTGGACTCGCTGCTGCTTCTCATTTGTCATGTGTCATGTTTCTTTTAAGAGGCCAGAGCCGAGAAGCAGATAACAAACTGTCGGGTCTGGGTGGAACCAGGAGACCCGGCGAGCTCCGGGGATTCACCCTCACCGATAACAGCAGGAATCTGTCTGATATGGTGTATGCTGTGTGAGGAACTGAGACGCCCTGCGTTTCAAACGACGGGGACAGTGGGTACGACGGGCAAGGTCTTGCTCGTCCTCCACCGTCTTAGCTTAAAATAAAGAACCAGGAACGGACGTCCAATATTATCGGATTCACTTATATGACATGAAGCGCTTAAGGAAACTCTCTTACTCTTCCTTATAACGCCGTGTCACCAACAGTTTCTGTTTTCATCGACTGACAATGCTTGTTTTTTTTTTGGTTTTTTGTTTTTTTTTTGGGGTGGGTGGGGGTGGTTAGGTAGGTGATGTTTATAAGCCAGCCCTGGAGGGGGTCCAAACCTGATTCCACCCAGCCGTACAGATCCGTTAGCCGTCGACGTTGCCGCCAGTTAATTACAGCGTTCCCCTGAGAACCCGCCGCCGAGCCCGCGTAAGGGGGGGGCACATGAAGATAAGTGAGTTTTCCGGAAAAGGAGAAACGGGGGAGCCATTTTGTCCTCGTTCCTGCCTCGTAAATCTGCGGCTCGGTGATTTATGAGAAGCTTCTATTGATCGGTTATTCCAAAAGCGATGACGCCGCGCTTCTAATCGCGTCGGCGAGGGATGATCGGATCGGCACGCCTTTATAAGTCGTTATGAGTTTGTTATCGTTTTATTCGATTACGTTCGCATGGCTGGACGGCAAAAGTAACAACCTGAGGGCAAACAGGGATGAGAGAAACATTGGCGTTAATTGAGTAGCTTTTAATCTGACGAGAAACCCCTGAAATAATCCTTAATTCATTCATTATTATTTAGTAAATAAATGAGCATTTTACCATTTGTATTTGACTTGTGGGTATTTAAACTGGTCTGGGGTGTTTGGGGCAGTACCGGCATTGATTAAAAGCTCCACCGAGGCGTTGGTGGTAAAAAAAAATGTAAAAAATCAACCGGAACTGTGACAAACTTGCGCGGATGAGGAGCCACGCTTCTTTGACCCTCGTGCACGGTGAGAAAAAGATTGCAAGAGGGGCAAAGGAATCAAAAAGTAGCATCTTGGGGTCTCGGAAAGTGCCCCCAGGTGCCAACCTTCATGCCAACCGACAGCGTGAGCACCCGGAGTTCGGACGGCGGACCGTGTTGCGTGCTCAGATCCAGACAGCAACAAACCTTTCGAGCTGGGTTTGGGCGCAAACAGAAGGATTCCCACACTGAAAATATCCCGATGCCCGCTGTTAAGGATGGCGTAGGGTCTGTTGTGGGGCTGCTTCTTCCTCACGGACCAGGACATGGTGCTTAAATCTTCCAGCAAGACGAACATCAAGCTCCTTCATGAACCTCCCCTTTGTGAAGCCTGTAGAAAACCAGTTGGGGGCGCTAAAGAGGACAGACCCGTTGGCCCTGGGACCATCTGGAGTGATTTTGCCCCGCATCGCCAACCTCAGAAGATCTACCACGGGAAGAATAAGTGCCGCCCTCTCGTCCGAACGTCCGAATAATTCTCCAGCCTTCCGTCTCTGGTCCTGATGAACCTCAGGTTTTATTTCTATTTCCAGCCGACTCCTGCAGCCCCGTGGCCTTTGATATCGGACAGCCTCAGATATCTAATTCAGACGTAGCGTTTGTGCTGAGCCGCGTTTTAGTTAAAGGTCAGAGTCGAGCCGGCGTCACGTGCCACGTCTGAGCCTTGACTTTCATTGGACGTCCAGAGCAGAAGCTAGCGCTTTCGCCTTTTTATTCTGCAAGCCGCTGCATTATTCTCTCCGGGTCATCGGGGCCCGTCTGTGCTCATCAGCGCCAGGGGAAACTTCTGTCGAGGACAGAAAGCCGTCTCGCTGCCTCGGGGGAACGGGAGCTGGAGGCAGGATCAATGAGCGAGCAGGTGGATTATACTTACGTGACATTTATTGCACTTTAACAGTAAACGCTTTTTCTAATCCGGTCTCCGTGGTGCCTCTCGACTCGACTCCTGCCGGAATAATCCCACCTCAAACCGTCATCTTTATTTATTACGGGGTGTAGCGGTGCAGTGGCTGTTACTACAAAGTCTGGCGAGCCTGTAATCGGTCTCTGCGGGAACGTGCGAAGAAAGGCGTCGAGTGCTAAGCGGCTCTGAACGCGCCCCGTTCGTTTCGGTTCGCTTCGGGAACGCTGCCTGCTAGTCTACCGGTCCAAACGCCAGGCTTTAGGGAACGCACCTGGGCATGGGTTTCCATAGCCGCCATGATGGGGTGTTAGAAAGGACACCACCACTGGACTATGGAGCAGCGGAGACTTCTCTAACTGGTGGTCTGATGAACGGGTCTGGGTTTGGTGGAAAAGGTGGCTTCGTTTCTTCCGAATGTTTGAAGGCATGGGTCAGTTTGGCGCGGAAGAACTGGGACCCCGTAATAATCCCAATGGATTTCGACTGGGATGTCCTCCAAGTGTCCCGATACTTTTGTTAACGCGTCATTTCTGCACGCCCGTAACTAACCCCCGACTTTCCGAAAGCCTTCCGTGGGCGACTGGGATTTCCGACGTGCCCCAATACTTTTGCTCTGTCCCTTAATCCTTCTTGAGCATGGGCCAGATGTAGCGTTAAGGTTAACTTCCTAAGTCTGGGAATGTTTATAAAATTAGCTCCTCCATCCAGAGGCAGGGCATTCTTCGTTAAAGTCTTCGAATCAACCGGAACTGTGGCAAACTTAAAGTTGTTCCTTCAGCTAAAGGTTGGATCTTTCCACGCTAGGTCAGCCTAGTAATGGTCTTGGTCTCCTTTTTTTATGAGGCTGTGCTTTAGGGGTATTATGGGGTATTCTCGTCCCTCTCAGTTTGTCCATTCCCATTGTATGGACCTGATCTGGTTCGGGGGCCAAAGACCTCTGAAGGTGAGCGGAAGCCAAAGCGACAGATTGCAGAGGTTCGGCCTCAGCGTGACGAGGCTTCCAGCTCTGCATTTGGAAAGGTAAATTAATAACAGGACGAGTCCGGGCCGAGGTTTCAGGACGGAGCCGTGTCATTAAGCTCTCGCTGTGCCCCGGCTAAAGTTGTGCCGGGCCCCTGTGGCGTCCAGTGTGTGATGGTGTTGTGCGGCCAGATCCCGCTTGGGTGTGTAAGCACCCACAGCAGGACGTGTGTGTGTGTGTGTGTGTGTGTGTGTGGGCTGGGACGGGCTCGAGCGCTCGTTTTTCCAGGAAACTCAAGGCCATCTTGCTGAACAACGAGCAGCTCTCGGCTCTTGCCAGGAGCCCACGCTGACTCGAGATCTTCATCTAAGAGGCTGCAACTGGAGACCGGTGACAGGGCGGACGAGAGTCGCAGTCGGATTACGATTTAAGAGGAATCTGCACTAATAACGCGCGGTGCCCGGGGTCGGGGGAAAGAGCGAATAAAATAAAGGCGTCTCCTAGCACCCGAGGCACCGAACGTGCAAAAGAAGAATAGATAGAAGCTGTTTGGACGAATTCACGCATTCAGCATTTGGATTTTGCAAGAGCGTTCTTTCTCATCTCTCATCTCTCTCTCTCTCTCTCTCGGCGCTTATCGCTTTGCCAGACTTCCCCAGCCTCGCTTTCTCTCCTCTGGCTTGGTGTGAACTTTCTGTCACCGTCAGAGAGGACTGACCTACTTCAGCAGGCAGTTTAGATCAGATCAGATCAGAGCAGATCAGGAGAGCCGTCCGATTTATTCTGGGGGACGAAACGCGGACGTCGGGTTTCGAGAATCCTCCAGCTGGCACGTTCTTCCGGTCCACTTCATTTCCTGCTTCTCAGGCCTGCGACACGTTCCAGAATATACCGGGACAGGGTGATACAGGGTTGGTAAATGAGGAGGAAAAAAAAAATCATTGGGACAAAAGGAGCAACGATGAATCTCCAGTTTAAAAACGACGTCCCTCAAAAAAGAGCGGAAGCGATTTCGGTGTTTCTGTCTCTAGGGAGCTTAAGATCAATAAACCATTTATAAGCCTTAACTGAAGAGGGGTGATCTCTCTCTCCTCCCTCAGACAGCACCGTCGTTGATCCGTATCTGATAGGAGCGCGCGGGTAAGGGATTAGTTTATCAGAGTTACGTTCACAAACACCGCTTAAACCACGCCCACAGGCTCCGCCCACTCCTCTGGGCTCGGAGGCACCTAGGATGAACCGTCACCATGGAAACAGGGATTGGGCTCAGACCAATCAAGATTAGAGATCTTTATTTTTGAAGAAGAAGAAGAAGAAGAAGAGATGGACCATCCCTACTGTCAAGAGGAACAAGTCCGAAGCCCAGGCTCTATCACGGAACAGGGTCGGGTCCGGACCCTTGGTAAAGGTCGTGTACACTTGCGTGATGCAGCATTAATGCAGGAAAGTACACCGAGGTTCTAGAGCGACATAAACCTGCCTTGAAGGCGACGTCTTCCCCAGGGACGTGGTAGATGCTTTACTGTCCAGAAACCTCCCGTTTAATCCGACCTGCTTTTTAAATAAAGGGTTTAACCGAAATCTCCTCCTCCTCCTCCTCCTCCTCACTCCTCTTAATTTACCGTATTGATTCTTCGCTTTCAGGTCGTGGCTCTGGGGAAGAACAGCCGAGGCTACCATTACATCCTGGCCAACCTGGTGAGTTCCTGTTACAGTTCTCTTTCCCCCGGGACGGTAACGGGACGGTGGGTGAGTTTGAAATGACATTAGGAGGAAAGACGGACTGATCTGTACGGATCGTTTTTCGCTTTTTCCGGCGAGCGTTGGCACTTTAGAATCCCACTGCAGGATCTGTGTAAGGGAATAATGTTTCCCTCGGCATGTAGGGAGATAAAGTTCGAGCTTTTGTGTCCGATCTGCTGCGAATTCATTTGGGACGTCCGTGTCACCCTCGGCGTAGCTCCACATTTCCTCTCATCCTCCTTTCTCATTCGCTTGCTCGTTTTGGGAAACCAAATTATATCGCGCTCATTGCTTTCTCGTTCGAATGCAGTCTGCCAACAGGGCGAACAAAAAGCACAGAAACAGGATTTAACCAGCCCCTTTTTGACAGAGCAAGACCCCCTAACTGAGCAACAGTTGGGGTGGCAGTGGCGAGGAAAAACTGAACTTTGAGCAGCCTAGTTTTTTTTTTTTTTTCAAATAAAGCAAGCATAATTAAAAACCTTGTTCTCGCTACATGCCCCCTGTCCAGTTCAGGGCTGCAGGTAGGGGCGTGGCCTATCCGGCAGCACAGGGCACAAGCAGGGAAACTCCACGGACGAGGCGTCGGGCCGTGCAAACCTACTGGGACTCCAGTTAGGGACACCGGTTGACATCACAGCGCATGTTTTAGGACTGGGAGAGGAAATCCGAGTACTCACCTTCACACAGGGAGAACATGCCAACTCTAAAGCGGCCCTATCCTACAAGACCCTTCAAGAATCTAGAATCTCCTTTGTCCAGAGCCAATCTGTGGTTCCATGGTTAATAAGAACTGGATGTTGTTGCTGGTCCTGCTGCTACTCTCGCGTAAAAAGGCCCGTCGCATTTGGGCCCCCCGGGCGTGGTCAAATGACATCTGGGGAGCGAGCCTCCACCTTGAGGAGCCTCTGAACCTCAGGTACCGGGAACCCGAAGGTAATCCGAGGTACAGAGGGCAATCGAACAAGGGTGCCACCCGTTAAAAGACTCTGGTGCCACCTGATCCTCGAGCTGTGATGGGCAGCCGACTTCTGGTTCGTATTCCGTCTGGGGCGAGGTGTTGAACGCATCTTTATGAGCTCATGTACTTCCACAAACTCGACCAGGGTGCGACTAGTTCTGGGTTTGTACTAGGGCTGGCTCGATACCGTTTTTTTTATGGCCGATACCGATATCGATACTGCAAACTTGAATATGAGGCGATACCGATATCACCTCTCGAAACCCTCGGATTTCTTCGCCCTCCGTCCTCCGATCTAGTGATTCTGCCACATATCGGGCCGATACCGATACAGAATATCGTATCGGTACAGCCCTAGTTTTTTTATTCAATGGGGAAAAATCATTTTTGGTTCTGAGTAAACATCCGAATGCAAAACCTCTGCTGCGTTATGATAAGTGTTTTCATTTTATGCACACGGTTCCTTCATCTCTCTCTCTCTCTGTCTCTCTCTCTCTCTCTCTGTCTCTCTCTCTCTCTCTCTCTCCTTTCAGGGTTTCGCCAACGTGAGCCTGGACAAGGTGTATCTCGGCGGCGCAAACATAAGTGGCTTTCAAATAATCAATCCTGAAAACCCTGTCGTGCAGCAGTTCCTCCAGCGCTGGGACCGTTTAGATGAAAGAGAATTCCCCGAGGCCAGGAACACGCCGCTCAAGGTAAAGCCTTTCATGGTGGCGAGCCGAAAAAAAAGCGTCCCCGACCCCTCCGCTTCCCCCGTTCTCCCATCTTTGCCTCGCGCTTCCGTCCCTTTTCTTTTGCGTCTCCCTTTCTTCGTTCTCGCCCTTCCACCCACCCTCCAGCCCGCCTTCCATCGTCCACACGCTCACGACAGTCGGCCAGCAGCCTGAGAGGACGAGAACCTCGCTCCAAAAACCGGAGCAGAATAATGCAGGGCCGGGGCCAAGGCGAGTTCCGTAGATCATCGCTGCCATACAGCTTTTCCCAAACGTGCGTTAATGAGTGTGCTAATGTGGATCAAGGACTGAGGGAATTCGGGGCCAAAGGCACTATGTACTTATTAATCAGGAGCTCTGTCGCGTTCAGAGCTTTGAGGACGCACAAGAAAAGCAGAACGACGTCTCGGAGCAAATTAAAGGATGTCAGAGCGTTCCCGTCTCGTTCGGTGAGGCGAGCCGTAATTGCAGGTGTCACATGCGAACAACAATAGCGCTGAAAACCGGCGCGCCTGAGCCGCGCTAAACATTTTACACTTCACTGTAATTACAATCCAATTCCGAGCCGAGCAGAAACAATGCGGCTCCGTAAACACGGAAGCGCGTCGCCTCGCCGCTTAATGTCAGACCCCGTTATGATTACACGCAGCGCTGGATTCGAACGCGAAACGAGCCCGCATGGTAACGCCGTTAGCCGCCGCGTACGCCTGCACAGGGTGAGCGAACGTACCGTCCGTCCTGTTTCTGAAGTTTAGTGCAGCCTGGGGTCTCATCTCGCGGGGTTTATGGACAGCGCGGCTACATTAAAGCTGCCTGACTGCCTCCGAACGAAGCGGGCCCAGTAATTTACGCCCAGGCATCCAGGGCTTTTATAGTTTCGAAAAAGAAATTAAAACGGAACAGCACCCGTCAGCACAAGCTTCCAAAAAGACTGCTGCGGATCGTCCCGCTTTTTTCCCACCAGGGGGCGTCGGTGGTGGATCGGGGCTCTAGTTGTGACTGGGGTTTTTTTTTTTTCACACCTGGTGGCGCCGTTCAAACTTTGCAGCGGCAAACGTACGACATGAAATCGCTATCTCTCGTCTTTTCCGCACCGTCGGCTTCAAAAATGCTTCTTTTTTTTTTGTTCACGAACATATTTTAAAGCTCTTAGATAAGCATCACACCGTCTCCAGCCCTTTAAGCTCTCATGGGCTGTTCTGCCCGGCAACCGAGCTCTGATTGGTCGGCCTGATTTTAACGCTGAAATTCGAGCAGGCTCTGGTTTATAGACTCCAGTCCACCAAACTCGACTAATAATATGAGCTTGCAGTTTTGTTCCATTCCTCAAAACTGTTTCTCCGCTCTTTTATTTCCGTTCAAAAGAAAAATAATGAGTCCGTGAGAGATCCTCCAGCTCATTTCAACATGAAGCCGAATCGCTTTTCTGTCTCATTTCTCTGGCTCTCGTTCTTTCTTTTAAACGCTCCTCATCCCTTTCACCTTATCGGCTCTCTTGCCAACTCTTAATTCTCAACTTCCCAATTGTGAACTCTTCGTTTGGCCCCTCTCTCTGTTACGGGTCGTGACCGTAACGTCTCTAAACTGGGCCCCAGACCGAACTCGGCGTCGGCTAGCGGCCGCTACGAGGACCGTTAGAAATATCCGCACGTGGCCGTAAATAACTCCAGACTATATGACCCACTAATCATTAATAGCGTAAGCTTTTATTTTTAAACAACCCCGCCAGCGCAGAAACCATTCGGCGTGAAAGCAGTCGCCTGGGCCGTTCCTCTGTTTTTTTTTTTATAGGCGCCGTTTTAAGTGAGCTATAAACTACATTAATAGCTGATAGCTCGCGGCAAATTGCGAAAAATACGACGTAACGAGCAGGAGCGACACGGGGACCGGGCATAAAAGCGAGCGTCACTTTTCTGTGATTTCCCTTATTTACCTTCCAATCTTTATTCCTATATCCAGCAGGCTCTAGTGCCGCCCCGCGCCCACAGCGACGAAGAAAGGACAGCGAGGAGGCGATACGGCAGGGCAGGAAGTTCAGAGCTTATACAGAAACATCAAATAAAATCTTAAAAACGAAATGGTTTTGTTTCTAGTAAATGTTATGCCAAGCAGCAATATTGTAGGCCGTTTATTTATTCAGGAAAATGATCCAGTGGTACAACTGTGCCCGTGTGTGACTGATCAGGGTCACTTCTAGGCACCTAAAGGTCTCCCGCGTTGGCTAATGCGATTGGTCGTGAGTCCACCATCGGGAGAAAAGGACGCTGCTGCCCGTCTGTGGAGGCAGAAGGTTTGGGTTGAGACGATAACGGAGGTTCCTGGGTTAAACGAGGAGTGATGTAAGAATCTTGTCCCCTGTGTGTGTGTGTGTGTGTGAAACATGGTGGTGGGAGTATCACGGTTCGACCCTGCATTGCTGCATCTGGGTCAGGACGACCCGCCATGGCTAAAGGAGCAGTGACTTCTGATTTCTAGCTGGAAACGGACTGGATCTCAAAAGGACGAGTCACGATGAATAAGGTTCCTTTTTTTTTTGGGAACGGCCGAGTCACAGTCCGGACCTTAATCTGAGCGAGCCGTTCGTGCGAGGAAACAAACCGACGGCAAATAGGCGAGGCAGCTGTTCGGTGTGGAGCGACGGTTAGATGGGGTGACGCTACGGGGGCACGGGGTTTCCTCGTTTCGTTTCTCGGTCTGCTTTTAGGACCTGCGTAAAAACCCGAACGACGTCTCTGCTCGTAGGTTTAAACTCGTTCTTCACGCTCCAAAAAGTCTCCCAAAAGCCGTCCGGTCTCGCGTTTGTAGCTCCCGCTGTCTGGTCGAATCCACATACGTGATCACCTGTGCGGTCATTTGTGTTTTCGTACAGTACACGTCCGCCCTGTCCTACGACGCCATCCTGGTGATAGCCGAGGCCTTCCGGTACCTGCGGCGCCAGCGCGTGGACGTCTCGAGGCGTGGCAGCGCGGGCGACTGCCTGGCCAATCCGGCCGTCCCGTGGAGCCAAGGCATCGACATCGAGAGGGCTTTAAAAATGGTAAGTCCATCAGCCCCGATTACCGTCACGCCCCTGAAACGGCGGCTGCGATTCCGTCAGGTTTCGACCTCGCTTTTCCCCGGCAGGTCCAAGTCCAGGGCATGACGGGGAATGTCCAGTTCGACAGCTTCGGCCGCAGATCGAACTACACCGTGGACGTTTACGAGATGAGATCAGGAGGGCCGAGGAAGGTGAGAGGAAACGACCCCGGGGCGTTTGCAGTCTGATGTCAGAACGGAAGAGGTTTTTTTTTTAAACCTGGGCTGAATTTACACTTCATTTATTCCATGCTCGTAGAAATGAATTCTGAACCCCGCTAAAACCCTGCTTATCCTGGTAAGGGTCGCACAGGGTCCGGACCCAGAAGCCCTTGGACGCAGTGGACTACGGATGAGACACCAGTGCCACGTTGAGCTGGCTCTCAGTGCCGCCACAGCGACCCCTGTTGGCGCTGCGATATATTGGCACCCTATCCGTGACATCCTAGCCTCCACTGTAGGGCCCGGACCCCTCGAGACCCTTACCAGGAAACACCCGGGTTCTGAGCACACCAGCTTTGTTCCATGAGTGGAAATAACATATTGTCAGCTCCTGGTGGTTGAAACGGGTATTACACCTGTTCATCAGTTCTTTTTGTCGTTCTAGAGAAACGCCAGTCAGTAACTTGGGAGACCCAACGCATTTTTTGGGTAAAACGAACCCCCTTTTAAGGCCGTTTAGCTATGATCATTTAGTTATGATAAGAGTTAAAGCGCTTGAAGAAGCATCACGGTGCACCGACGAGGATTTCCGACGCCCCTAGTGGTACAAATTGGTAACGACGTCGACACAACACATTTTAACAAACTGATAACCTGCCTAACCCTGGACAGACACGGGGAGAACATGCAAACCTGAAAAAGGCAGCGGCCCGAGCCACGCCCAATTGCGTTTGAGCTGTTTTGAAACTTCCAAAGGTGGCTGATTCACAGGTCGACGTTTTTTTTTTTCAATCAGGCAAAAAGGCCCACTCGCCCCCCGCCTCCGCCTCCGCCGTGAAGCAGTTGATGCCTGTTGCCGTGGTAATAGCACACGGACCCCACATCCACAGAAAGTTGATTTAATAACGCACCATCTTTCTGTGCTTTTTCGACTCAGCGACAAGTTAAAGATGAAAGCGAACGAAATCAAAATTAAACCAAGCATTTGCAAATGATTTTTAAGAACGTTTTAAAAGTGTTGAGCAGAAAATCAGCCATTGTAGTGCTAAAACGTTTGCTGGTACGGTAAAAGGAAGTCTAAATTTGGCCCAGTTTTGTACACTTAACACCTCTTACAGTATACACAACAATTAAAAATAATAATAATAATAATAATAATAATAATAACCAATGTAGCATGACGTCTGGGTTCGGATTAGGCAAATTAAACACTTCTTTCCAGACCCCCTTTTTTGTGCTTTTGAAGGTCCAGATACTTTTGGAGCTGCCTCTAGGCCTTTTTTTTAAATTGTTCCGATGTTCTAGATCCCGTTTATCGTGTTCTGTACATGCTACTAACGCACATTAGATGGCTTTTGGCTTTCAAAGCATGAACATGTCGAAAGTGTCCCGATAATAACGTGAGCGTTTTCCTCTTGCAGATCGGATACTGGAACGAATTTGAGCGCTTTGTAAATATTATGGATCTGCCGTACAGCAACGATTCGTCCTCAGTGGAAAACCGAACAATTGTGGTCACTACTATTATGGTACACGTTCCACCACGTTTTAAATGTTCACCCTTCTGCCACTCAGGGTCACGGTGTAGACTCTCGGCCTGATACATTTTGTCCTGGGCGGCCAGAACGATTCCTTTTGCGTTGCTTTCCATCCACTCACTACACGTTGAAACAGTCGGGAGGCGAGAGGAGGGAGGACAAAAAAATACAAAAAAAAAAAAAAAAGAAACGAGCACGTAACGATTGTTTCAACTGTACCCGCGTGGGTGATAAAGCATTTTTAATTTCCCATACTCCAGTGGCCTGTCATAGCAGTGACATCACAATAACGGCATTTGGTGCGACGGTAATGGTTTGTTTTTACGTTTTCATCATCATGGTAGAAGCTCAGTGCTTTACGTAAGTAAAACATTTACACTCCACTCCGAGAGTACATGGTCAGGACTCAGAGAATCACAGCCAGGCGAGTTTATTTATCGGGGACGGATAAAACTAAAACACAAAATCAAAAGCAAAAAGAAAAGAATCAAAGGAAAGGAAATAAAGGTGCTTAAAGTAAACGAATAAAGGACATACAAGACATACAACAAAAATTACATTTTCTCTCTCTCTCTCTCTATATATATATATATGTATATATTTGTTATTATACTATATTAAAATGCTATTATATATATATAA
>JAYJMA010000003.1:590873-603290 GCA_036873895.1 Parotocinclus cabessadecuia
CAGAGAGAGAGAGAGGTTTTTTTTTGGGGGGGGGGGTGGTTCATTTTGAAATAAATATTTTTTTCGAGCAGTTTATATAATTTCATTTGCCACGTTAATAATTGGAGATACGGAATGTTAGAATGTTAGAACCCCACAGGCAGGACCATCAACCGATCGAATCGTATTTTTTAAATTTTCGATCTGTTTTTATTCTGTTGATTATAAATACGACTTCCGTTCCTGACAGAGCCGCAACGACGTGATCAAAGAGCGTTTCGGGATGGACTGGAAAGCCGACGTGACCCTTCGCCTGGCAGCCTTGCACATTTACATCACCGTGTCGGTGGCGAGACCCAATCAGAAGATCTCGCTCAAGCATGTGGAGTAAGTCGTGCCCCAACCGGAGGCTCCTTAATGCTTAACGGCGTTTAATGTGAACATTTAACACAACCGACCTGCCTTTCCCCACCTAGGAAAGAATTGGGCCTGGAACCGTTCCTCCCTCTTACCTTGCTACCAACCGTCAAGGAGAAGAATGTCTGCAAGACCCTTTCACAGCTGCTCAAGACGTACCAGCATCCTCCACCTGCCGGAAACAAGGTAACCGGCTTCAAAAGGAATCGAACAAATCGTCCACAATGTGACCTCTTTTTAACCTCCAGGCACAAGCAAAATGGGTTTAGAGGTCCAGGATCCCGCAAAAATCCTTCTAGTTCCGTTCTAGCTCTCCACTTAAGGACCGGACCGGACCAGCGGTGGTGGTGGTGGGGGGGTTTCTGAGGTTCTGAGGAACCCGGAAGCTCCAAGTGGGGTTGCAGATGCATCGGCAGTGCATTAGTCTCTCAGCGAGGGGCATAACGTCCACCGGCAAAGCCAACACTTATGAAAATGGCAAAAAAAAAAGGGTGTTTGCAGTTTCCTCACAAAGCTTTCAGAGCTTTAAATATTGCAACAGATTCATGAGGGTTCGAATATCCACGGAAACCCCGTCAAAAATAAATAAATAAATAAATAAATAAAGCGAGTGGCCTGCAGAATGGGAACGCACTGCCCCCTGTTGGTTGAACTGTTTCTCTGTGGTGTTTTCTCTTCAGGTGCCTCCTCTGCAAGGAAAGCTACAGTACATCCGTGTCCTGAACGACCTCCCGCCTTTCGGGGGCCTCCTGTTTCACACGGTGGGACTGGTAAGGAGGCGATCCCTGATTTTCGAGTTTACCCCTGTGGGATTGTTCCTAAACGTACCGTGAAAGCTGGGCAACTTCTTTTGATTTACAAATCGGCTACATAAAGACAACCCTGGTCGTGTTTCAGGCTGGTCTTTTATTTTGAAGTCAAGTGGATGGCAGTGTGGTAGCCAAGCCGAGTATGGATCGGATCAGAAGGTCCAGGGTTCAGACGCCATCTCTGTCACTGTTGGGTCCTTGGGCAAGACCCGTACAATAAATGCTTGGATTGTAAGACCAGACCGTCAGTAGGGTAAAACTGTGCAAAAGTATTTGGCCACCATTAGACTTGTATTAAGAACACTGGAACATTTTGACCGTGCCCAAAAGTTGAATTTTGTCGCTCCGCAATCCTGTTTTCCGCTGATCTACGGTGCAATCTTCATCCTTAAGCACATCTTTTCACCTTTTCACCCTGATCCCCTTCTGAAAAAAGTGGCTACTTGGCTGCCGCCCTTCCAAAAAGCGTTCGAAAAACTCCTCCAGACTGTAGAAGGATCAACTTCTGATCAAAATCCTGATGAAGCTCCCAGAGACTGGGCTCATCATGAGATCAAACCTAACGGTGGCTTAATACTTTTGCACAGGACCGTACAAACACGGCAGGAGATGGTTTGTAAGTCCCTCTGAACGGGGGTTCTGGCTTCTGGTGTCTGTTTGAGAAAGTACCCGAACAGACCGAGCCGTGGGTCGTGTCTCATTCCTGTCTCTTCTTTCTGCGCAGGATGAAAAACATACGGCCACGACCTTACTGGTAGGACCCAGACACGGCATCAGTCACGTGATCGACCTCAAGAACAACCTCACCACGGTCTTGGCTGAATTCAGCCGCGTAGCAAAGGTCCAGCTGTTCCGTGAGCACCAGGGCGTGGCCCGGGTCGAGGTGGCCATTCTCGAAACTAAGGTGCGACGCGAGATCTCGGTCCTTTCCACCAGACGGTGCAGTGACGCCTGCAAATATCTAAAAGGCGCCCCCTTAGGGCCTGCGTCGTCCCTGTGTGGGCAGCCCACTTAAGAAACGCGGTCCGTAGACGACAGGCGGACCTTCAGAGCTTCGCAGTGCCGAGGCGGACTGGGAGCAGTGGTGGATGTTTGGAGTACGTTTTGTTTGACACCCTGTAAGCAGGGTGTTTTCTAATCTAGGAATCCACCAGAACGAGCTGCGGGTGCGACACAAGCGCACAATTTTTGGCTCGTTTCATGTCGGGGGGGGTTAGCTTAGCAGAAGTTTTCAACTGAATTTCATAGGAAGGCCGTCGAGGTTTCGGAGAACTGACGCAGCTTTTGAACCAGGGGACGGGGACGTGAGTATAAAGTGGGAGATTTCGGCCCAGAATTCGGACCGCAAGGGAGGCAGGTGGAGGAAAAATAACGGATGGAAAGAGAAAGGGTTGCGGGTTTTTTTTTTTTGTAGGACTAAAAGAACGAGCGTGGAGGTAAACGCTCCAGGTGGAGAACGTGCGATATCCAGACACTACCCGAAAACAGCTAGTCTGTCTTAGTTTCAGATTGGAACCCGGGCCTCGGCTGCACTGCACGGCCGTCTGACGGGAAAAGCATGCATCGCAGTAACCTTGTTGAATTCTGTGCCCCTCATTTCTCGCCGCTCGCCGTTTCAGCCCCTGGTTTTGCTGATGGAGTGGCCGGACGCTTCGAACTTTGCTTGCCTGATTTCGGGCTATTACAAGCTTTTTGTGGACCCCAAAAGGACCATCTACTACAGGACACCGGGTCAGCCTCATTTGATCAAGGCAGGTATGGTAGTCTTCATCCTTAAGGTATATTTCTTTTATTAAGACATACTCTGTGTGCATCGGGGAGGTTCCCGGTGAGCATTAAAGCTGCTGTAAGCATTAGCGTTTGTCAGAAGCACCGAACTGAACCTAAAATCCAATCTTACTAGTACACTGCATGTATAAAAGTTTTGGGACACCTCCACATTGCCCCTACAGGAGCGTTTAATCCATCTCGTTCCAAATCCATAGGCTCCCGGTATGCAAAACTGCATCTGGACGGGACTTGATCTGCAACCCCTTATCAGAAGAAGCTGTGACGGTGTTGAGAGGGCGCGAAACAAGAATCATTAGGAGTCACGATTCTCTCCCGAGAGAGCGTGATGTCATTAAACGATTCCGAATCTGGGGGAATTTCAGTCCTAAAAAAGCCGAAACTCATGAGGGGTGATCTCTCTGCGCTCCCTCAGACGGCACTGCGTCAGTATCTGACAGGAGCCCGTGGGTAAGGGACTGGTTTGTCCAACCTTTATCGAGCTCTACAATGCGGAGTCACGTTCACCAACGCCGCTTAAAACTTTACCGTACCAAAAATATAACCACGCCCACAAGCTCCGCCCCTACTCGTCTGGGTTCGGAGACATCCAGGATGGACCGTCACCATGGAAATGGGGATTGTGCTCAGCAATCAGGATTACAGGGCTTTTTTTGGACGGAATCAAAGATGAAAAAAGGAGCATCCAGACTTAGGAGGACCGAGTCCAGAAGCCAGGATCTATCGCGGTACGGGGTGGGGTCCGGACCCTTGGTGAAGGTCATTTCCATTTCTGTGATGCAGCATTAATGCAGAAAAATACACAGAGATTTTAGACACGACGTCTTCTCCAGGGACGTCCATGCATCTTTCAGCAAGGCAAATAAAATAATATATATATATATATATATATACGTACAATAAAATACTGAGTTTAAACTACAGTATATAAATCCCTTCCAGCTGTTTTTAAGGATCTGATCAATCGGAGATCCTCTGCCCAATCTTTGGTCCTCAAACACTGCTTTTGTACCAATTCGTGATTGTAATCACCTGTTTGAAATCACATCATCGTTTAGTTGATTTAATTACTAGCCCTAGATGTCGCCGTCCCAACTTTTTTTCGGAACGTGTTGCAGGAACCCGTGTGTATTAACAAATGTGATGCTGACTAGAAACAAAAAACAAACAAACTGAAACACAAGTCTGGTCGAAGCGACCAAGAACCGTTTACAGCAGCTTTAATAGTAAGTCCGATACGATGCAATGATACATTTGGAGCATCACCACAGACCCTTTCTGTTATGGAATCCGTATCTTCATGCTCTCTGGGATTTGCATCATTCACATCTTCCTGCTGTTCTCGCACCTTCCATCTTCATCTCATGGAAGTCCGGTCCATTATCCGGTCCATTTTCTGTCCTTTCACCGGACTCGCATTCCGGATCGGTTCATTTCTGTGTGAACATCTGAGAACATCCAATCCATAATATTCAACCAACCATACATTGGACCATCTACCAACCATGGTCTGATCATGAGGATGAACACTGTCGCATGACAGCTTCTGCATCCGAGACGTCGCTCTGCATCAGGCTGCTTTTGCCATCAGGACTCACTTCCATAAGCCATGTGACTTCCTGTCTGTTCAAACCCTCTGATGATTGTGTGCTTCAGATTTCAGAAGCTCCCATCCTCACACCCGATCCGGGGCCTCGTTGTCGGGTAGCGGCCGGCGTGAGGAACGAGAGGGTTTGTCCAGGGACTCGTCCCAGAAAGTGTCGGCCCCGGCACCGTCCCAACACCTCGGCCTCTGTCACATCCATCTGAAAGAGCAGCAGCAGCTCCACGAACTCCAGACGCAAGCCGAGGAGCAGCTGTATATCAACGAGAACCTCATCCCGCCGTCCCTGAACCGCTCGCGTGCCAAGTCTGACCCCACCCTTAAAAGTAATGAATGCGTGGCCGAGCCGGAAAGCCCGAGTCGCGACAGCTACAGCTTCAGGGGTCGGGCCAAGACGCTGGAGAATTCGCAGCGGAGATTCTTTTGCGACACCTGCAAGGCGAGACTTAAGGCCGGAGGAGTGACGTCAGAGAAAGGGAAGCTCGCTTTTCCATGCCCCAACGCTTGTCCCTCTTGCGAAGGGGGCGCCGTTGATCTCATGGCTCTCCCTCTGCCCGGGAGCGAAGACGAGGAGGAGGTGGACGACGGAGGAGGAAAGCTACGGCCTCCTCCTCCTCCTCCTGCCATAGCGGCACCGCCTCCGGGGTTCCGGGACAACAGTTCAGACGAGGACGACTCCAAAAAGAACCGTAAAGCAGCTGCAGCTGCAGCCGCCGCCGCCGCCGCATCCTCAGCCTCCGCCTCCTCCTCTGCTGCTTCTGGCGCGCCCAACACTGCGGGAACACCCGTGGCTGACACGCAAGATAAAGTACCGGTGACGCTGATCGATAGCGTGGCTCCGAGGACGGTTCGAGATCACGCTAAGGAGCTAGATGATGCATTAGTGTCCACTCTGCAGGCGCTGGAGGCCCTTGCGGCGTCAGAGGACTACCCACATCATCAGCAGACTCCACAGACAGCAGGTGGACATCCCGAGTGCTGCATGTCCATCATCAGCTGAAGTGCATTTGTGTTAAGCTACTGAAGCGAAGCCAACATAGGTCATGGCTTGTAGCTTTATATTACACCGCTCACAAAAAGTCATTACGAAACATCCCCAGAGACGGGATTAAGTTTTAAGTACCTTCCAAACGGCTTCATGAATTTTTTCCGTACTCGATACGGTAGCGAGGCGCCGGCCGGCCGAACCTGTACGCCGCTGACGCTCAGTGCCGTGCTGTATCACGCCTTAGACGTTTGCCATTGTGGAGACCTCCTTTATAACAGATCAGCTTTCCACACGTATTACACTTAGCCTTTTCCCTCTCAAAGCGGAGCCAAACGTCTGAGCGTTACGTACTGAGGAGGCACCTTAACACTCGCACTCCGCCAGAGAATTGGAGAAAGATGGGCACTCAAAAGCGCTCAGGAGTTTGAGAGAGAAAACGAAAATGATAAACGCTATATGTGTGGGAAAGCCTAGACCTGCAACACGGCAAAACGTCTACGATCCTGTGCTTCAGCACCGTCCCGGGTTCGACCGGCCGCGCTCTGCCAGATCAAACGCTGCTTTAGAGAGAGGGAGACTCAAAAACGCTGGACCTTAACGGGGAGATTTTGGAGAACCAAACATCTCTCGCTTGTTTATTCATAGACAATCTCTAGTGCCGGGAACGATGAGCCTGTGGTCCAAAGGGAAAAGCTTTTTGACGTCATTCTGAACCATAAAAGTAAGAGTTGGTAGGAACCGATACGTTTTTCTGAGCGCCCTGTTCTTGGAAGTTTAAAACGAGAACAGGGGACGCGTTTACGCCTCGTTAAAACAGCCATCGAGACATGATCGTAGACGGTGCCTACTGCATCACACATCCTTTGCTAGGGACTGAATACTCTTTAACTTTCTTTTTGACCCTGACTGTGTCCCGTTTCTCGTCTTTCCCAGGGTTGATCGTCCTGGCGGCCATTACTCCAGAGTCATCGCTCGACTCTGGGCACGAGACCAACTCTTCAGAGCTGACTGACGTTTCAGAGATGGTATCGGCCATGAAGCAGCACCAGAACCAGGCCTATCTTTTGGCCCACCATATTAACAAGGAGCGGATATTTAGCCGGCGTGACTTCCCTTTGACTATTCCCGGCTGCACGGCCCAGACCATTGGAGGAGGGGCTTTCTCGGTGGGTCAAATCCGCGGAGGCTGCACACCGAGATCTGTGATCCTGAGTAAAACCGTGCCGTTGAAAGTCAGCCCGGGAACGGGATCCTCCGGTGCTCCTGTGGAGCGAGGTAAGACGGAGGGCGTGGCGAAGAAGGAGGCGGGGGCGGAAAAAACTGTGTCGGAACCAACCAAAGAGTGCTGTGTCGAACTAGTTTCGCAGACAGCCGAGGAGGCGAGGGCTCCTGAACAAGAGGAGGGTAAAGAAGAGAGAGCGTTAGGGACTAAAGAGGGTAAGCTGAGCCCGAACATCTCTGAAAAACTGAAGGAGAAAAGTTCCGGCCAAGCAGCTCTGGACTGTACCAACAAAGCCTTACCTGTTCTGTTGCCTGTGGACAGAAGTGCTTCTGCCAAGATTTCCCCGACAAAGATGTGCCAAGATACCGAGACTGCCTCAAGTGAGACCAATAAGCCTTCAAGTTCAAAGGGTCTGCTGCCCGTTGAGGACTTGTTCTGCACGTGCCCGGTCCGGACCGATCCGGGAACGCAGATGAGACTGAAAGACCCACAGACCCAAACGATGGTCGTGTTCCACTCGTCTTCTCCTACAGACGACGAGCGACTCCGTGCCAAAGGCCTGCAGCTAGGCAGCAGCAAAGACGGCGGAGTCCGGACGTCCGACGTAAACCTAGCTAAGACTAAAGCCCCGCCCCCGGCGAAGTACCCTCCGGCCGGGGCTGTGAAAATGGAACGGAAAGATACGCCCGAATCCAAGACGGAAAGCGTCAAAGGCAAAGCCCAGGCCGAGCCCCAAAAAGGTGTCCCCAAAAGCGTTCCGGTCTTAGTAAACACAACGCACGTTCTGAGCTGTGGGGAAAAGGGAGCAACCATTCCGGGGGCAGGACAAAAAAATAAGGCGAACAGCAAAGCCAAAGCGCAACGCGGCGCACCGTTCCTGAATATCAAAAACCTCATTTCAGCCACGTTTCCTGCCCGGCTGCGTCGGGAGACAGACGAACGTCGGGCACAACTTCAGAAGGTCAGGCAGTACGAACTAGAGTTCCTCGAGGAGCTTCTAAAGCCGAAAACATCCAAAGGAGAGTTCCTGCCCCAAGGGTCGTCACCCATCCCGTCAGGCACGCCCTGCTCGTGCCAGCTGCGTACCAGCCCGGTCCAGAAAGTCCCCGGGATTTCACGGGAGCAGCGGCGTAGCTGCGACTGCAAAAGGATGTGCAGGGCCATGCGCCTCCCGGACACTCCGGTCGGTTCAGCGATGGAGCACCGAGGCAGGGAGAGGACCATCTCCAAAAGCCCCCCGACGAAGCCGAAATCGGCGCACGTTCAAGGGAGCGCGGCCCGACCGCAGACCTTGGAGATCAAGACGACGCGCATACGGTCCACGAGCCTGGAGTCGAGAGAACCGAAGGACACGAGCACGTCCTGTTTACCCACGTGCACGTCCAACGCCGAGTGCGCCGGGGCGCCGCAGTACAGGAAGCTACAGCGGAGATACAGCATAGGGGAAATCGACAACAACGACAGCGCGCCCCTTTATGCCGAAGTCAGGTCGACCAAAGCCAAGAGCTTGGAGAAGGAAATGGAACGAGTGAGGGCTACAGGACTGCGACTGCCCACGCCGGTCGAACCGGTGCACGCTCAGAGCGCGGAGGTGAAAAAGAAGGGCGTGTTCTTCGTTCAAGGCGAAGAGCTTGTACGCGAGAGTCAGGAGGGGACCACGGAGGTCCTGCTGGGCTTACCAAGTGAAGAAAACGAGGACAGGGAAAAATGCTGCTCGTTCTGCTTTTGTTACCGTAAGTGTGAGGCCGCTGATGAGAGCAGCGAGAAAGACGAGCTCTCCTACTCCATTCCCTTACAGGTCTTACCCGGGATGCGACTCGACTCGAGGTCGATGCCCGTGGTCAGCAAGACGCTGCAGGTCCTGGACGCCGAGGACTGCAGCGGGGAAGAGGAAGAGGAGGAAGAAGAACCGCAAACTCAGGAGATCGACCTGCGTTCCTGTGACAACTTGGAGACGAGCCTGGCACGGGTGCAGTCCCTGCAGGACAAAATGTTCTCCCTGCCCGACGGCTTCCTAAACGCGCAACTCGACGCCAACGAGCTGCTCTCGATTTTGCGCCAGTGCGCCAACAGTCCTCAGATAGAAACCGAACCGCGGATGCCCCCGGCCCGCTTGGCGGAGTACAAGCAAGAACTGGCGGTGCGCTTCAAAGAGTTCAGGGCGTCGTGCAGACGAGTGGCGAGCGTAGAGAAGAGTCCGTCGCGGATGCTCAGCGCCGTCACGGCCAGCTTCCAGGTGCTGTGCAGCCTGACTCAGACCTTCATTTGGTTAGTCCGAGGGGTACGATCCGAAACCCAAAGGCTGCAGCTCTTACGGAAGGTCGAGGAGGTGGCGGTGAACTACACGCTGCTTCTCCGGGCGGCCGAGGAGGCCATGGGACACTCGAGCAGCCTGCCCACCAAAAGCGCGAGTCCGCAACTTCCCGCCTCCAGCAGCGTGGGCTCGCTCGGCCGTCCCATCAAGACCTTGCCCAGCAAGTAACCTTTTGCACAAGACGGCCGCTCTTACGACTCGAGAGGGTTAGAAATCATGCAAGTCACGCCATCGTTTCTGTGTAATCACTTTTTACCACGTCCGATTTCGTTTACAATTACTCCAAATGACCCGTTTGTGCCAAGAGAACTACAGAACCGTCGCAACCGACAGGGCTAGACACACTCCGAACTCGATCATCACTGTCCAAAGACTGAAGGTCCATTTCGTTTACGGCGTGAATTGCTCAGCGAAGAAATCCGACGAAAAACTGAACAAGTACGACCGAGGAATCCGATATAGCGCAAAAAAAAACAAAAACAAAACAAAACGAAAAAAAAAAAAGCCGTTGTTCAGTAGCAGACTCTGTGATCTAGATGGTTAATTGGTGACGTGCTCGTATCATTTTGATTGTCGTGATTATGAAACTGAATTTCTCCTCCCCACCGTTAACTGTGCTTGGACGTTTATCTGTTTTCCACCTGAATTGCCGCGTCTGTTAGAGCGAAGGTCGTGAAGGCGTCCGGGCCGACTCGAGGAACGAAGCACCTGCTCAGGGCCACTATGTAGCAGAAAGGAAAACCGACGTTCTAAACACGACAGGTTTAACTCTACAGCGTTTAGCAGAATTCGGGGGCTGGATTCACGAAAACAAACGCTTTCTTAACCTCACAATAGCCACGCCCGCGTCTGTGGAGCGTCTGAGCGGTAGAGCTGGACGAACTCGCTGTTCGCTGTCACTATTCAGTCTTTGGAGGACGTCTCTTCCCCCTCCGCTTAAGAGAATTCCTGAACATCCCAAAAGCCCTGCTTCTTCCGGTTTTTCAACCTTTTCGCAGATACCGCTCTAACTTTGAGAGGGGAAACGCCCACCGGATTTTGCCACTAGGAGCTTCTTCTCGCGCCAAAGCTCCTTTAAACGCAAACGCTTCCATGGAAAGCGAATATGTGGATCTGATCATCCTTTCGCTTTTTTTTTTTCCCCCCCTCCCCCACAATTATCACATTTTCCATGGAGGATTTGTAACTATAGGCTTTCGTCCACCATCGCCTCTATTTTCTGTTTGCTTTGACGTGTTTTCCTCGGGGTGAGTCAAACCTAGGGCTGGCTCGATACCGTTTTTTTTATGCCCGATACCGGTGTGGTGATACCGATACCGATCAGAGCGGCACGCTGTAGCGCTGGCGTTGCGTACGCTGCACTCGGCTGCTCTGCTTTTATCGTCCTCGATCTTAAAATAACTCCACACAGCCGACGTGACGGCCACGTTTTATCTCGAGTTCTCACGTGACACGCCTCCGTTCGCGGCGCGTCGTCCAAACTGTAGTAAAGCGTAAACGCGACAGGAAAGGTATCGGATGAAAGTGTTTATCCCCCCATCCGATCTCCGATCCGGTGATTTTGTCACACATCGGGCCGATACCGATACAGAATATCGGATCGGTGCAGCCCTAGTTAAAGCCAAGAACGGAGTAAATACAAGCATACCATTTAGTGCTTAGGGTCCCATCTGAAGAAAGGTTTCGTGAATCCGGTCCCAGCTGAACAGTTCAGGGTTAAGGGTCTTTCTAAGAGTGGCAGCTTGCTGGGGTCGGGATTTGAACTCATGACCTTCCGTTAGCAGCCTTAAGCACGGAGTCCGCACTGTCAGTTTAAGCTCCAAGCCGGTGGTCCGGCTGCTTCTCTTTTCCATTCTCCATGCGGTTTTTAACGATCCGTTCTCCATGTCATCCTGTGAGCGCTACGGAATCTAAAGATGCCCAAATATGAGGTTTTATATGTATTTTAATAAAATCAACAACTGTTTTCTGTCTCATTAAAAGGAAAAAAAAAAAAAAAAAAAAACAACGTTCCCCCTCCCGCTCTTGCCAGTGAAACCCCCGGAACACCTTTTCCCAGATCGGTGCCGGAGTCTCCGGGCGGGAGGGGACACCTGGGTGAAAGCCGGGGCGACCGTCGGCGTCACACGTAAACCAAAATTTTTAAAGCCGGACTTTCCGAGTGATGCGAAAACAGATCCTTGTCGTTTTGCGACGCTAAAGGCCACACCAGTGCAGAGCTAGTTTATAATTTCAAGTAGTAATGTATCATAGGATCAAATAGTATCTATATTTTAAGGAGTATATTCGAAATATTATACAGCATGGGACCTGTTTATTTTTATAAAATATGTACTAGCGAAACGTCACGGTCCGGGAGCGTTTCAGACGGAACCGCGACTTCATCCTGTACGTGTCTTCATCGTTCTGTACTGCGTGTAGCCACTTTGGGTTCTTCTGGGTTTCTGTCGCCGTGGTTTTTTTTTTTTTTTTTGTCTCTGTGAAAGGTCATGTTTAAGAGCAATAAAGAATACAAAAAAAAAATACACAAAACACGCAAGGCTTTCGGTTGACCTTTTTCAGCAGGGAGAGCGTCGTCTCGGTTTCGTTTCTCTTTACCTTCAGAGCAAACGTCCCGTCAGGTAAGGGTTCCACCAGGGAATTGTTCCTGTTCCTGTTCCTGTCCCTGTTCCTGGGTGCCACCCTTATCGGGGTCCATGTCGACATTTCAAATCCTCACACCTCAGAGTCTGAATATATGTTTGTTTGTTTTCTTCTTTAAAAACGTTTAATGAACATCGAGTGGCCAATGAACCAAGAGCGAGTCTTTGAACCGTGGGAGGGAACTGACTGGCAACGTTCCAAAACGAACCCGGGATCGAACCAGGGATCTCTGAGCTGAGCGTCTCTGGACCAGAAGGCCCAAGGTTCAGATGTTTTACCCACAGCCGCCTGGATTGGAAGCGTGGGTGGGCAACATAACGATATTTAATCGTATCGGGCTAAATATCGGCCACCCCCAGTCATCAGACTCTACGTCCTCCCTGTGTCTGCGTTGGTTTACTCCGGGTACTCCGGTTTCCTCCCACTGCCCAGTGACGTTCATTGGGTTAAGCGGCCACTCTAAACTGGCCCAGTCTGAATATTTATAATTAGTATCGATATAACCTGTGACCGATGCGATGCGAAAAATAAAAAATCGTTTCCAGCCTCCCCGCTTCGTTCCCTCGCAAGCTAGGTCAATCGGCGTCTCTAAAGCACCCCTAGCTTGGGGTCATACGTGCCCAATGATAGTTTGCTGCCTTGGGCCGCTGGTCA
>JAYJMA010000003.1:621759-632003 GCA_036873895.1 Parotocinclus cabessadecuia
CTGGTAAAACTAGTAGTAGAAATAGTATAATAATAATAATAATAATAATAATAATAATAATAATAATAGAACTAACATTAATACTGGTAAAACTAGTATAATAATAATAATAATAATAATAATAATAATAATAACAATAACAATAACAATAATAATAATAATAATAACAATGATAATAATAATAATAATAATAATAATCATCATCATAATAATAATAATAATAATCATAATAATAATGGTTGGTAAGATAGACCAGTGGTCATTTTGCAGATCCAGACGCCCATGTTGGAGTCTCGGTCTGCAAATTTCCTGTATGGAGTTTGTATGTTCTCCTCTTGTCTGTGTGGGTTCAGTCAGTTGATATTAGCTTCTAGTAACTGCTACCTAGCTTATAAATCACGATTTAGGGCAGTTTGGATAAGATGGACTTCCATTACTGTATTTTTACGTCATGCCAATAAATCAGGCTTGGAAACACCGCTTTTGTCCAAATGGTCCCTTTAACGGAGTAACGTCCATAATTCAGTATCGCATGTACCATTTGAAACGACTCCAAGAAATGAAAGCGGTATCAAAAGCCTCTACGGAGAGGAACTGAGGACTGGTTTGGTGTGAAACGGTGGCGTTGTCACGTCCCAGAGCCCTCAGCGGGAGCCTGTTGCTCCTCTCGGCCTCTCTGTTCCCTTGGCCGTCCTGCTGTGTCCCCATGCTTTTGTTGACTTTGAAAAAAAGATCACATAGCTTCCCCGCTCAGCGTAGGGGGGGGGGGGATCCGCGGGGCTTTGCTCCGAGTCGGAATGACACCCACACACACAGGCTCGCACAATAAAGGGGGACGTGCACTCCTTTACGAAGAAAGAGTGAGCTAATGTTTGCACATGCTGGCTTCCGAATGAGAGCGGAGGATCTGCGGAGGGTCAGAGAGCAAGTGGACTCTCAGCGCCTCTGTGCTGAAGCGCTCATTAACTTCTCCTGCTCATGCTTCCTGGTTTGAATGGGAGGCCTTTTTGTGTGACGAGGATCGGGATCACACGGTGACAATGGGGAGGTGAAATGAGGCGGCCAATAAACCAGCGCAAGAAGCCCTGCTTAGCATCATAAAGGTCGTTTCAATATTTAGTTAAGTGAAGTTTCGGTGTTAAACGATGCCGTGGAGCTGCTGCAGTTTTGATCGTGGTGAAAGTTTTTGCTGTGACGCTTTGGTACCCTGAACTGCGTCCGCATTTTTACACAGTAACTGAAACAAACTAACTAAAGAAAAAGCCAGTCAACCATTTTTTGGTAGACATGCAGGACGATATATAAGGTCAGTGTAAAAGAGGACTGTGTGTGTGAGTGACGAATCCAAGTTTGAGATTTGTGGGTCCAGTTGACAACAATGTGTTATATGTTCGTCAATGCAGCATTTATAAGCAGCGAATCTAACGGTGGCCTTAGACTTTTGGCCACCCAGGAAACTTTTTTTTTTTAGATTGATGGCCACTGGAGATCCCATCCGTGATCGGGAAAAGCAGAGCTAGAATATGAAAAACCCAAGGTGTAAGTCAGTCTGGATAAAGCTTGATGTAGAGACTATGGTAGTACAAGTGATAAACGCTACTCTTAAAGCTTCTTACACTGGGACACAAACGCACATGTGGCCAAAAGTATTGGGACGTAAACACACATGTGGCCAAAAGTATTGGGACACAAAATCACATAAGGCTTAAAGTATTTGGACACAAACTTATATGTGGCCAAAAGTATTGGGACACAAACTCACATAAGGCTTAAAGTATTTGGACACCATCCTACATATGACCAAAAGTATTGAGACAAAAACTAACGTGACCAAAAGTATTGGGACACAAATTAACATGTGACCAAAAGTATTTTGGACACAAACCTACATGTGACCAAAAGTATTGCAACACAAACCCACGAGGCCAAAAGTATTGGGACACAAACTTACATGTGGCCAAAAGTATTGGGACAAAAACCTACATGTGGCCAAAAGTATTGGGACAAAAACCTACATGTGGCCAAAAGTATTGCAACACAAACCCACATGAGGCCAAAAGTATTGGGACACAAACTTACATGTGGCCAAAAGTATTGGGACAAAAACCCACATGAGGCCTAAAGTATTGGGACGTAAACGCACATGTGGCCAAAAGTATTGGGACACAAACCTACATGTGACTAAAAGTATTGGGACACAAACCCACATGAGGCCTGAAGTATTGGGACACAAACCCACATGAGGCCAAAAGTATTGGGACACAAACCCACATGTGACCAAAAGTATTGGGACACAAACCAACATGTGACCAAAAGTATTGGGACACAAACCCACATGTGACCAAATATATGAAATATATGAAGTATATGTGTTTAATTGAAATTTGACTAAGGGTTTTGTCCTGCCGTTCTTTAACTGTAGTATCTTTACAGCGCCTTTACTGTTGTTTTATTGAATGACTCTAATGTGGGAGCACCACTTCATTTTCGACCGAATAGTAAAACATCGGTGTCTAACCTGTCGATGCTCAGAGCGCACAAGCTGAGGACCGTGATGCCCACCGAGGTTTTCTGGATGAACGGCATTAGCTTGCAGAGGTAGACTCCAAACGGACAGTCTTCAGCCAGCAGCTGGAGAGGAAAACACAAGGAGAAGGTCAATGGCAGAAGCTTTTATTCGCTCCAAAAGCGCAGTAGCACCTCGAGGGCTTCTTGGGTCAGAACTCGACTGGTATTAAAACTAGAACCATGTGTACGAGGACGGTCATTTAAAAAGCGTTTTTTGCCGTAATTTAAGAGACACGCCAAGGCAGGACTGGGGGTGCCAGGCGTTTATTAGCCGTCCTTAATGCAGAGCGACTTAAGCAATAGTTCTGCGTTCTAATTAGTAGCATTTAATTATCCTTCTGCTCTCCAAGGCGCACGCTCCAACTGAAGCCTGCCGCGGCTCATGACAAAACAATCATGGTAATAATGGAGAACAACAGTAAAAGCAGAAGTACAAGTACATTCCGCCTTCGGGTGCCAGCTTGCGTGCCAGCTGTCTTCCTTTCATCTTGAGTGGTTCCTTATTTGGTTCAGTGTGTCTCCCCTTTTTCTCCTCATACTGGCAAAAGAAGGGAGAGTGTCGGTAAAGTGATTAAGGTTCTGGGCTAATAATAATTGGAAGACTGTGGGTTCAAGTCCTGGCACTGCCAAGCGGGCACCACGGCTCACTCCGTAATGCTCCTGACTGCACAGTAAACCGTTTAGCAAGTCACTCTGGACAAGGGTGTCTCTTATTTTATTAAGAGTTGAAGGTCAAATTCATTTCTACAGGAGCACTGAGCGACCTCGGACTCGCCTGTGAGCAGTTTGCATGTTCTCTCCCCGTGTCTGTGCGGGTTTACTCCGGGTACTCCGGTTTCCTAACACAGCCCAAAGACACGCTTTAGGTTAATTGATTATTTAGGTGACTCTGGGCATGTATGACTGGTTTTAAAAAAAAAATGTTTGACATTTTTGCAGAAAATATTTGCACATATGAAGATAAGAAGCTTTAGGTGGCTCCGCCTTTTGTCGTCACCTTTTACGGTATTCCGTGATTCAGTATTTTCCATTTCGCCCTAAGCATTAAACTTTTTATTTGCAATATTTCGGTGCCAATCTTGAACTTTTCCATTCAGGGAAAATCCATAAATATAAATATCTATAAAAAGGGGGACGGAAAACCCGCTTTCGATACTGAACACAAGTTCAAATAAACAGGAAAGCATCGAGTCTCGAGCTTTGTTCAAGCCCAGGGCGACAGTGGGAAGGAAAAACTCCTTAAATGTTATAACGTAGAAATCGTAGAGGACCAAGAAACCCATGGGCAAGTTATCCAATTAATCTGTTTATAGGAATTAAATTACAGGATAAAAAAAATACAGGTAGTTCAAGAAAACACAACAAATATAACTAGAAAATGCAGCTGCCGGAGGAACTGCGAATGTGCGTTGCATCGGTGCGACCGGTTCTGGCCTGGCGGGGGTCCGAGGCACGGTGGGTTTTGGTCAGGGGCAGGTCCGAGCCGTGGTAGGTTCTTGCCGCTAGAGCGGAGCCATTCAAAATGATTGGGGCGATATTTGAAGAGTGATAAAAAGTGAACGGAGCGTGCGATCACTCTGTAATTTACCAAGAACGGTAAGGTTACAACCGGGTCCAAACCGTCCGATTTTCGTGTTTATAGCTTGGAAAGTGACCGAGCCACGACTGCGTGAATTTTGCCACAATGTTAAGTCAATGGGAAATTTTTCGGAGAAAAAAAGATCGTAGCGGGCGAACGAAACAATATTTTCCTTAGCTGTGCACAAGCACGACTCTCCCAAACGTACCGGACGTTTCAGCATTTGTCCCGTGTCGATACGTCGAAAGCTCTAGGAGGAGATGCCGACCGAAAATCAGGTGGAATAATAATAACAATAGATAAGAACAAAATCGGTTAATAATATACGTGTTGCCCAGCAACACACATAATAAACGCTTATTGTATCCATCGTCACTTTGGCGGTTCCTCCTTTGGTAGATGGGAGGCGCTGTGGTTCACCTGCATTCGTTTAGAAAACCGATTCAAGTGTTTTTAGACTTTTCAAGCAGGTCCTCCAAATTCTTCCTATTGATATAATTCTTTGGACGTTTACCTTAAAGACGTTGATGGGAATGGCGATGAGGATGTACAGAAGGTCTCCTAAAGCCAAGCTACCGATGAGGACGTTGGGCCCGTTCCTCATGCACTTGTTCTTGTAGATGATGCGCAGCAGGGTCGAGTTTCCGATGATCCCCACCACGAAAATCAAGCAGGATATGACGGTGTTGATGTACTTGAAGGTGTGCTTGATCTCGCTGGGTTTGGTGCACATGGGCGGAGCCGGCATTCGCTGCAAGTTCCTGGACCCTGACCCGGCCTGGCCGTCGCTGGATCCGTTCCACAGGACGTTCTCGATGTTCACGCGGCCCAGGGCGAAGCGGGACGAGTCGCGTCCGAAACGAGAGGCCTGGGAGCAGCCGGCCAGCAGGAAAACGAGCAGGAATATGAGCTTCATCATTTGAGGGCTTGCTGAGGGGGATTCAGAGGAACCTGTGCCAAAAAACACAATGTGTTCGAAGTTTTAGAGAACGTAACGCGGCCTTCATTTCGAAAACGAGACAAGATCGCCAATTAAAGGAGTTGAGGTGTTTGCCTTGGACGGAGCGGGACGCTTTCAAGCTGGGGGCTCCATCGTAGCCCAACAAAAACATCAAACCCCACAAGGGAACGGACTTCACGTAACTTTCCACAGGAGTGCAAAGAGCTACACGGCGACACAAAACTCGGATCTCTTCAAGGATCGCTTGCAACCTCCGACTGATGGATCGGATATAATTGGACATATATTTAAGGTTCTGGATTTGGACTTCAAATAAAAACAAAAGCTGTGTTTATCACTTGGACAGGAACTGCATCCAGTTAGGTCTAATAAAACAGTTTTAACACACAGGGTCCAAACTCTTTGGAAATCACTAAAGGTGAGGCCCGAACCAGAAGGGCTCAGCTGGTAAAGCGTTCTACTGGTGATGGACTCAAGGGAATGAACATTGGGCAATATGAGAGAGAACTTTAGTTGTTTAGAGGTTACCCTGGGCTGTTTTGTGACCACCAAACGGGGACTAATTTGGGAAGAAAGCTCCCTTGATAACACTGACACTTGTTCCAGGGCCAATAGGATCGCTGAAAATAGCAAAACAACTGAACATCTTGAACCTCCAGGAATTCACTGACCAAGTCCATCCAAATTCCCGAGGGAAACAAATTTTCAGGAGGCTCAGCTTCTAGCACAACAACGACCCTAAACGCACTTCCAAAACGAGAACAGGGGCGTACACACAGGAAGGTGAATCCAAGTCCGAGTCCTGACCTAAGTCAACACATTTGCCAACATGAGAGAGACCTTTAGTTGCTTAGGAGTTACCCTGGATTCGACTGTGATCTCACAGACCATAATGTGCCTCGCTCGTGGTGCACCTTTGTTGCTCGACCTAACCAGGGGAGGGTCCTGACCTTGTGGATTGGTTGGCAACCTGTTCGGACTTTGCACTCCTGGATGCACTTCAGACTTTGAGGCCCACCAATCCCCCTCCAGACATTTTGGTGCAGGTAACCCATAACGCAGCTTCGTAACCATCAAAGCACTCTTCGTCTGAATGGTGCGCCTTTGCGTGGCCGGCCTATCCCGGGGAGGGTCCTGACCGTGAAGCTGGGGGCTCTTTAGAGGTCGACCCACTTCAGACTTTGAGTGCCAGGAATCTCGTTCTGGACTTTTGGGGGACGGTAGCCCATAACGCAGCTCTGTAGCCATGAAACCGGGACTCGGGTGGTCTAGTGGTTAAGGTACTGGACTATGGACCAGAAGATCCAGGGTTCAAACCCCACCTCTGCCACAGCTGGGTCCCTGAGCAAGGCCCTTATCCCACAACCGCTTGGATTGTAAGACTGTCTGAACTGAAAGTCGCTCTGGATAAGGGCGTCTCTTCGTGTGATTTTTTTAAAAATTCCTGTCCCTTTTTTTCTTTACCTAGCGTTTTAAAACTTTGCATTTGTCTTTGTGAGTTCTGGGTTTTAGGCTGAAATATGTAAAAAAAAAAAATACTGTAGGGTTCACAAATATATACCGTAGGGCTCTTGGAAGCCAGTTGGAAACCGGGCTCTGTTTTAAGAAACTCCGTCCACTGCCCTTCGCCCTCCTATCTCATGTCTATGCATCACACAGATCAGATCATCTTCACATAATCCACTTGTGTTAGTCCGGCTATTTCTGCCTCTGTCAGTAAACAGAGCAGTTGAAAGTAATCCTAGATGATCACACTTTCTTTTTACTGCCTCATAAAAGTTTTCCCCTCCAGACCTCGGACTATTCGCCTATAACTTTCGAACTGAGAGCGAAGACAGAGACGGTTTTATTCTCCCCTATCTTAAGGGCATCACAAGTCATGTGTCCCCCCGCTATGAATGGCTTGATTGATAGAGCGCTAAAGCATATGTGACACAGCTTAAAAACCAGCAAGCACAATAAGACATAACGCCCTGAAAGAGGGCATTGTAGGAATTCGGGCGAGCGGCTGCTATTATTGCAATGTGTGCAATCTGCACCAATTTTCAAAGTCAAACCGATTTTGCGACGAGAAACCTAAACCCGTGACGCCTTTAAAATGCCAAACGAATCACAAGAAAAAGGAAGGATAGAGCACAGAGGACGGGAAGCGTCCGTCCGACGTTCGGAAGATGCTCTCGGATTCGCACAGACACCAAGACTGACCAAATTAAACCACAGCTGCACTGCTCCCATGGACCGCTTCACCAAGTCATCACAAACTAGCCCGGGGACAAAATCGGGTGTTTTGTATCCCTCTTTTGTTTTCGGCAAACGCAAAAGCCCCACAGACCGCGTGCTCACGCGGGGCAAAGGATTAAGAATTACGTTATGAACATTTAAAAAAAAACACGCCACCCATTCGTTTCCAGTTCTTCCTACTTAAGGGACCAAAACTGAATCGTTAAGACACGTTACAAGATGTAAACAGATTGAGGAACCAAACCGCACGCGACTCCACCTACAGATCAGGCTGCTCATTGTGTTCCTGCGCTCATTGTTTCAGCTCTCTTTGTCTCTTTTTTTAAGGCTTTTGATATTGTAATAGAGAGAGGTCGCGACTCTGAGACGGAACCCTCTCGACTTTTGCCTCAGCGCAGACCGTAAACTCGATCAAAAATCTTACAGGAAGCAATTAAAATATAGACCAATATGCACGCCAGCTGTGCCAGTCTGCCTCCATAAACGCTTTCGGACTGAATTATTAGGCTGCGTTGCTTCGGCCTCAAACCTTTTTTTTTTTTTAATTCTGCTTTACTTTATTGTATTTAATGTGGAAACACGCCTGTAAAAACTATATCAGACAGATCAAACGAAACACATTAGCACAAGAGACAAATAAACAGTGTACTGCACTTACTTTTGGATCCCATATAACCCAGGTGTTCGCACCCGAGCCCCCGTGACCCTGGCCTGGATAAATCAGGGTTAAAACCAGACCAAAATGCAATCCTGTAGCTCCAGAGTCTCGGTGGTAAGAGTCAGCTCCTGGAAACGACAGTTCCTTCAATCTGAGGTGGAGCTTTTACAGTTCGGTGACTATTGGGTGGCCCTGTGACGGGCTGGAACCCGATGGCCCTGTGACAGACCCTCCCTCTAAACTCTGAGCAGGATAAGTGGGGTTAAACAGGATGCTCCTTCCAGCTACAGGTCTGACTGTGGAAGCACTAAAAGATGACGTACCCTAAAACTGAACTCTAACTCCAGTTCATGCTCCTTTTTGGGGTTTTTTTGTTTTTTTTAAAGTGCAACGAGCGAGCTGCATGTGTGTTTCATAAGACGGGATTAAAATCAATACGGAAAAATGTAACGGATTTAAAAAAAAAAAAAAAAGGGTGACATAAATCTGCGTCCAAATATTTGCTGCAAACGCTGGATTTTAAACTCGGGTGCCCAGATTTCTTAACATAATTTTTCTCCCAAATACACTCAAGCAAAACTAATCCACCTCCCCCTGAACCAGCTCCTGATTTTTTGCCATGATTCTTCCTTATTTGGCCCTGGTAAGATTCCCGTCATGGGGATAATCACCGGACCGGTCTCCCCTCCCTCAGAAGCAAGCAGTCATGTGTGACTTGTGACACCCTGACCTGGACAGACGGCACCACCGGGATTTGATCCCCTGACTCCGCGGGAGTGGACTAACTGTTTCTTTTATTCCATTTTTTTGTACACAGATAATCCAATTCTAGGTTGTGGAGGGCTGGGGTAGGTGTTATTAGGTTGTGGCAGCACAGGGTGCAAGGCGGGAACCAACCCCGGGCAGGACGCTCTTCCTCAAATGCACATGATATTTTAGAAATGCCCGCTCGAAATGCTCTAATGCTATTTTACAACCGGGACTCGAACCCGAGCCTCTGGAGCTAGAGCTGGGCCCAAGACCCGAGTCCATAACACAGCCAGGTCCGAGTCAAGTCCAAGACATTTAGTAGCCGAGACCGGGGGTTGGAATGGCCAAGACTGAGAGCAGATTAAGATTATCCATAATAAATGGGATATTTTACTACGTTTGTTTCTCAAACGTAATCAGAATCAGCAAATAATTTCATTCGAAATATAAACAGCGTCCATTCTGCATTTCGATTATTAGATATGAAAGCGAAAACAGTCGTACACTAAACTCCCTAAGTAAAGCGAGCGGGGAAAAATGCACTTAACTTTAGACTGTTCGGAATAAATCCGGTTCATGGATTGGATCCTGAACTAGCAGAGCAGGAACTTGGATTTCCCCGTTAGCCGATCAGAGTGCAGCTTTTATCCAGGCTAATAAAAGCAAGGATTGAGAAGGGTTCGGTTTATATTTAACGTCGCCTCAGACAGGCTCATCGGACTCGGCCGAGACGACCTTACCGCCAGACCGAGACTGCTTGTTTATGGTCTGGAGAGCCGACCCTGGACTCGAGTACGTATTGCTGGGTTTTTTTTGGCAATGACCTGGGAGACGGGGCTTAAAAAACAGATAAGTGGGTGCGTTTGATCTTGGGCTCAAGTACACCGTACTTCTCTGAAGGCTTTGTAAGAATGCGTGCGCTGCAGCAGAATTCCTTCGACCCTAAACGCGGAGTCTCTGCAGCCCAAGACTCTTCAAATATTGATTCAGCAGGACTGGTGCAGTAATCCCACCCCGCTGCGAGTCCTGTGAGTAACTGATATAGCTTTTAAACATTATGTCCTCTAGGTTGTCCCTCTCCGTGCGTATTTTCCATACAAGTAAACAAAAAGCCACAAACACAACCTGGGCTCTTAGTGACCTTCCACTGGTCCTCAGAGTCGCTGGTTTACGTAATTAACCCCACATGCCTGCAAATCCCGCGTGCACACATAACACTTTATAAAACACCAGACGCGTGAAGGCGGCGTTACATCAGGGTACACAACGTACGCCGTTTATGGGAGTAACGTTTCTAGCATGTTGTAAAAATACTTGCCAATTTTGTTGGTCCTCTCAAAAGGTACACATGAGGACACTGATGATCCTCTTTACGATCCTACACAAGCGTTTATGAATCTTAAAGCAGCACTGTGGGGGGGGGGGGGGGGGGGGGGGGGGGGGGGGGGGGGGGGGGGGGGGGGGGGGGGGGGGGGGGGGGGGGGGGG
>JAYJMA010000003.1:632103-642588 GCA_036873895.1 Parotocinclus cabessadecuia
TCTATCTCACGCGTCGCTGACAGAACCCTCCGCACGCACTTCAACACAGGACACGGCACCGACACCGACACCGCCGCACCGCCACGCCCAGATGATGTCCTGCAGTCTTCAGCTCTGAAACAGGAGAACAATCACAGTTACGAACACGATCCCTGACGCTCTCTGTAGCAGCGGCGTGACACGGCAGTCAGGTGACCGAGCCACTAATAGAGGCTTCGAGCTAAACTCGCTAAGCCAGCGCATTCGGAGAGCTCAGCCTAAACTGCATATCTTAATTATTGCTGGGATTTAAAACAGGATTGTGGGTCACCCCCTTTTTTTGCGTATCTGTAAAAAATGACGTGCATGTAAAGACCAGAACGCACCACTGGGATTCGAACCCAGGGCATCAAGGTAGCCTGGTAGAGCACCTCGGATCAAATCGATTCGTTCGGATTATAATCTCAAAGCCCCTTATTTGGATTTAATTTCTAAACATTTTTTTTTAAATAATCCGCTATGAATAGCCCGTGTAATAAACGTTAAGCCGTTCGCCGTTTCTAAATGCCTTAACATTTCAGAATCAGTGGACGAATTCACATTTTGAAAGCTATGAATTAAACTATTAAACGTTAACATATTATTATGTATAATATTAACACATTTCAGCTTGCAAATACGATATTACAGGCTGCTCAGAAAAAAAGGGAAATATCGCCTTTTTTTAGCAGTCCACATCAAATATCGCGGATTATGAAGACAAACCCAGGACTTTTGAGGGAAAGCAGTCTTTTTAAAATGATTAAGTCGTCGAACGTCGATTTAAAAAATAAAGCAAAAAAAACGGGAAACACTTTCTTCAGATTTGAGACGGCTTTCTTTAAACTTGACGTTAAAAATGATGGTTAAATGAGTTTCACGTGGATAAAAAGACCGAATTTATATTTCGCACAGTTAAAAGGGGGGAAGTGAGAAGGATTTGGGACTCGAGGTTAAAATAAAAAAAACAATCGTCACAGCAAAACTTTACAAACTGTTATAAGTGGCTGCCTCGTTAGCAGCCAAGCTAACGTTACTTATAAAGTGTCCCCCGGTCTTGTTAAACAGGTGATATTTGTCAGTCAGACAGCCCGAGCAAAAATAAAGACACGGAAATTAATATATAATACCTTAGACATATTAAATATTCGACATAAATCAAGCCAGGATTAAAGCCATACTTAGCATTAGCTTAGCATAGCTGCGTCGCGTACAAACTGGTTTAATTCTCAGGCGGACCGGGAAAACGACGAGTACAATTCCCTGGATTAATCGCGATTTAACGACACAAAATCGAAACGACGCGAGAAAAAAAATATGTCTTAACAACCTCGGAGCTATTAAAATCGGCGTCCCATCGTCCGTTCAATCCAAATTCCTTTAAAAAAAAATACAATCATGTGACCGGCTGTATAAACACAGGCCGCGTTCAATGAAGCCGTGGTGCGTTCAAGAGCCTCGCTTCTCTTTAGAATCCAATACAAAACTATCTGAATGCAAGCTAAATAAAAGACTACGAATGAAATGTACATTTAAAAGACGACTACGAATGCCATAGCTGGTATGTGTTTGAATATGTTTAAATTCTAATGTTTATGACGTTCATTGGTGTTGATTGGTGCATTAACAGGAACAGCAGTTACAGCAAAACTTCCACACAGAATCCTGTTACAGATTCGAATCACACCTGTTATTCGGTATTACAGTACACTAGCTCTGGTTGTACTAGCTCCAGGCTGAAAAAAACCGTATTTAAATATTTAGATTAATGACTGAATCTGGTTGATAGTCTGATAGTCTTTGCTCTTTGGTGAAAGCTAACCGTTTCGGCCAGTTTTTGCAGGAGGTCAAACCACAGGACCAGCAGGTGTCGCTGTTTCAGCTCATACCAGACTCTGCCTGCCTGGAAGAAGCTGTTATTTTAAGGCTAAGGATCGTTTTATCATGAGCAAAATGCAAAGGTAAACGAAGTCTCCCGTTTGGCCTGCCCGCTTTTTTATGCCCTGGCTTTCGGTCAGTAGTGTCCAGTGTCTGTCCGGTGATCCGGCCTTCCGTGATCCGTTAAATAAATACTTATTAAGTATATTAAATAATAGCTAGATACATATTCTGTTTTATCTGAGCTCACGTCCCAGTACCAGTCCCAGCCTGTATAGTAAGACCTTCTTCTGAAGTATTACTAGAAACTTGGTAATTAGGTAACTTAGTTTGATTCTTACAATTAACATCTAGGCTGCCCAATGAGGTTGGGTCCGTCTGGCTTTTCCTTGCCACTGTCACCCTAGACTTGCTCAGTTTGGGCTTTGGACCTAGGTTTTGCTCTTTTCACAAAGCAGCTTTAAAAAGAAAGAAAGAAAGAAAGAAAGAAACAGAATGAAGCCAGGAATCAGGAGTTAATACACAGGATGACTATAATTTATTCACCATATTAAATATATTATCTATGATCGTTACAAGTTATGACATACGATACATGGCAGTCTGTATGTGAGCTTTTTTTTTTAAAAACGAGAACAAAAACAAACGTCGGATGCAGATAAATATATTTTGGAATGTATAATACTTCACAATAAAATGGTATTCAGTATCAAAAAGTGTGGTGTAAAAATACTGGCATGAAAAAAAAAAAACGATTTTGAGATTTTTCGAAAAGAAAAGAAAAAAAAAAAAGAAGCTGATTACACACACGCATAGGCGTGTAGGCTACACACTGACGCTGCTTGTGTTTCCCTAGCTTTTAGAGGTTTTACACAGCGAGACGAATGAGAAGCGTTTCTTGGAATAACTTGTTAGTATATAGCAGCTAGCCACAGACAGAGCGCCACCCTCAGGCCCCTCTTTATGGCTTTTTACGCTTTCGGACAGTCCCCTAAAGGAAAACGAAAAAGGAGACAGGATGAGCACAGTAACCACGGTGCCTGTTAACAGTCTTGTACCGCCTTTGGTTACGTTTTCAGGAGCACTACGAGATTATAAAATTACAAAAGCAGAGACGCGGATTTAAAGCATCACAAAAAAAAAAAACCCTCCTCCCTCAACGCCACAGCTCAAAACGGACAGTCCTGTACTCTGTATTAAGCGTTTGAATATTGGGAGTGTAACATTAAAGCATAAAGGGACGCCCCTCGTCATTCGGTCTCGTTATCTCACCCCGACCTTCTGCCCTGAACAAAACGGGCTGTATTAAAATGATCCGAAAGGAGCACCGGCATTTTTACGCCAACAGATTTTCACCTAATACATTTCTTGCCAAATACAGTATTAGGTCCCAATTGCGTCACTCTGGTAACAGTAACCCTAGCAACCCCGTACGTTCAGGTGAGGGGTTCGGTCAGGGTTCACAGGTGCATTGTGGTCTCTAAACACACGACAAAGGAAAGTATACTGATGTTGAGTCAGTGAAAGTTGCATATGCCTGCGTCAAATAAAGCATTTTTTATGTGCTAGTCTGCAACTGTCACGAGGGGGCACCCCTGGTCTGCTGGTGCTACCACAGACTCCGGTCCAGTGAAACGGACATGAAGTAAGAATTCCTGTTGGGTGGATCGAGGTGGATTTGCTCTTAAGCGAGAGAATGCCTTTCAGTCATAATACTGCATTTTAAAAGTAAAGTCGTGATAATTCGAGAATAAAGTCATGATAATTTAAGAATTAAGTCACAATAATTTGAGAATAATGTCAAAATAGTTCGAGAATAAAGTCGTAATATGTAATAAATAAAGTCGTAATATTTTTAGAATAAAGTCACAATAATTTGAGAATAAAGTCAAAATATCTTAAGAATAAAGCCGTAATATTTCAAGAATAAAGTCGTAATATTTTGAAAATAAAGTCGTAATATTTTGAGAATAAAGTCATAATAATTTTAGAATAAAGTCATAATAATTTTACAATGAAGTCAAAATATTTCGAGAATAAAGTCGTAATATTTTGAGAATAAAGTCGTAATATTTCGAGAATAAAGTCGTAATATTTCGAGAATAAAGTCGTAATATTTTGAGAATAAAGTCAAGATATTTTGAGAATAAAGTCGTAATACTGTTTATATATATAAAGTCGATAAAAAAAATTGTGGTACTTCAAGAATAAAGCCTAAAAAACATTTGAAAACTAAAGTCGTAGTATTTCATAAATAAAGCCGTCATTTTTCGAGAATAGTTGTAATATTTCAACAATCAAGTTGTAACATTTAGAAAATAAATGTAATATTATAACGAGAATAAAATCGCATTGTTTTGAGAAACATTGTCCTATTTCGTAAAAGAATAAACCGAGACCTTGTATTTCGAGACGATAGCCGTAACATTTAGCTGTGCCTCTTCTGTCAATAGAAGGGCTCTAGTGGAATTAGAACCCAGCTGTCATAAAATGTAAGAAATAAACATAAAAATAGCATCACAAATTCATAATTTATGGTCAAACTGTGAGAGTTCGTAATAAAACTGTCAAGCAAGTTACAGTTTTACTATGAAATCTCACGGTAGATCTTTTTTTCTTCCGGGGAACGCCGTGGGGCCACGAAAAAAAAAAAACTGTTGGATTTTGAGAATGAACGTCGAGTAAATGAGCAATGTTTTAAAATGGTCGTATTTCTGGCGTATTATCGGTCAAAATATCGCAAACTGGACCGCCGGAAAATGGGCACAACGTCTGTTCGGTGCGAATGTGCCTGTGCAATGTATTTAAAACGGTTTAAATAAGGGCATGAAAATGAAAAACGGACGGAATTTCACGTCACGCTAGGTTAGCTCTAGAGGCGGGCAATACGGTCAGAATATTATATCGCGATATTTAAAGACGTTTTCACGATGCGCGGTATTTATCACGATACACGTGACTGCAGACTGAAAGAATCAGGGCGTAAAATCGTAAAAGCGATTCAGATATTGCCCCGCAATTAGTTTGTGATTTTTATTCAAATTTAAGATTAAGACTAAGATTTAATTAAAACAGGACAAATTATAGTCTTTAGAACAAAACATGCTGCTTTTCGGTCTTCTCTAAGCACGGACCCTGACCTTGATGAGCCCAGAAAAGAGTAACGTTTATCGCGAAAACAAAACGCATCGCAATACGATAAACGATCGTCATATTGCCCACCCTTAGCTGGTTACTTCTTTTTTTTTTTTTTTTTTTTTACGTCTCAGTCAGAGGAGAGCTTTTTCAGGCGAATATTCCACCATGATCAGTTCCAGTTGCGTGTATTAATTATTATATTAATGGTTTCACTGGTTCTTAAAGAGGTGACGTGCGCTAGCGTTCACCCTCCAGACCCGTCCTGCTCGGATTTCTCTGTCCGGCCTGAGCTTAAGAACGAGAATTCAGTACCTAAAGGAGTAAATGAAGCGTTAAGGCAAACCGTAAGAATAAAACTCTTCACCAGAGGCTGTAGTGTAATGGGAAAGGGGCTACACTGCTCAGTTTGAGCTAAATACAGACATTTATAACAAATGCATATCATCCGTACAGACTTAACGCAGCACTGCCCTATCTGTATGTACAGGAACATAGCTACAACGTACTGGCTAATCGTCTTCCAACGCACTGGCCGCCTCCCAGTGTCCCACATCAACGCCGTCTTGATTTTACGCTGCGGTTACGAAGTTGTAAAAACGCGAAAATATTTCTTCATGAGGACGCACTTTCTTTTTTACAACGGCATCGATGAAAACTTTGGCACGGTCTCTCTTACCGACGAAAACAGAAATACTGCCAAATCGAGACACGGAGGAAAAAAAAAAAAAAAAGCCCACACATTCATCCTTGGCAGTAAACGCACCGAGGCCGTAAAACCTTACAGATATCAACGAAAAAGGAAAAAAAAAAAAAAACGCTTTTGTTAAAAAAGAAAAAAAAAAAAGAAAGAAAAATGCCAACCGAACTCGTCGGATCAGATTTTTGGACATTTTGAAGTGATTGAAATGTATAGGAGGATGGGACTGTATTCAGAGTTGTGCTACTCACGCGGGAAGTATCATTTTACCCATCTCTATTTAGTTTATATATGATATATATGATTTATATATGTGCAAAAGTCTTAGGCCGCCATTCGATTAGAAAGGGTATTGCTAATACAATGGTACAGTGACCGTTTATCATTATTTATCTGCCTCTTTGTTCAAACACAACCAGAAATTACAGGAAATGTTTATGCAGTGTTTAAAAAAACTGTTTTTATAGGTTATAGTGGCAAGTTTTCAGTGTGATTTCCTCTTTAAACTTGAGCAGTATCGGGATACCAAACTGACCCTTGTACAGTCCATAGAAATTTGAGCAGGTGATCTTTTTGGAAGGGTAGCAGCCAAGAAACCCATTTTTCAAAAGTAGAACAGTTTAAAAAGCCTGAGATATGCAAAAGCTCACAAACATTTGAAAGATCATTAGAGTAGAGTATTAGAGTAATAGAGACGAATCCAAGTTTCACATTTTTTGTGTATATATATATATATATATATATATAGGTCACTATATTATGGTAAAGTAAAACAAATCTAAAGGTGGCCTAAGACTTTTGCACAGTACTGTACGTGAGGAGCTCTGGGCTCTGAGCTGTGGTCTTATTACAAAAGTTTACAAAGATGAAATAATTATTCGAATCGGACGAAAACTGACCAGGCTATGACGTTTCAAAACCCTGGAGATTTGCGTTTCATGGTTGGATTGCCTGTTTGGATAAAACCGGTTCGTTCAGCAGAACTTTATCAGATTTAGATCGATGACGTTACAAGGTGGACTTTAAGGGGCGTCTCTTAGCGCTTCTCCAATGGGACGGTTTTTAAAAATACACGTTAGCAGGGTTAATTTGATCGTTCTTGGGCTTTTGTTTCTGAACGGATGCGTCAGACTTTAGTCGGAATATCAGTCAAATTTTCAGGGAGGTGAAAGTTTTTGAAAAAAATTCATTAAACTTTACTGATACTTTAATGTATCAGGGGGAGGAGCTTGTCACCGGGACGGGTGTTCAGCTGTGGTCGGTGCAGGTTCAAGAGTAGCGGGGGTTTTTCAAAAGCGAGATATTTGAAAAGGGAAAGGGTATTGATGTTTTGGAATTACCCATGGCTCGTCTGCCCTCATATATCATAAATATATGGACAATCATTTATTTAAAAAAAAAAAAAAAAAGCTTTTTCTATTTTTCATTCAGCATTTCGGATAAATCTCGACCCTAATACTTTTTAGACTAGATTGTTTTACTCAACTTGAGTCTCCCTACGCTTTTGCTTCCTCTCATAATCTTTGTTTACTTTATATATCGGGCCATAAACACTGTTCCAAATCTTCATTATCTCCTCATAAACATAAAATAAATAGAACTACGTAGCGATTACGTCTCAGCGGTGCCTCACGTTTGGGCCGGGCATCACGCGGGTATGATTGGCCGTAAGCCGGGGGAACTCTTATGCAGTTCTTAGAACTGTTCCCCTGCCGTCATGTGTTCGCGTTGCAGGGGCCGAGGATGATCGCTGCCCTTAGAACGCAGTTTATAGGGACTTTTTTAGGTCCTACTTCAATGTAGGGCCTTATGACAGCACGTAGGAACCCTGAGTGACGCGAGTCTGCGGCCAGACGTTCTGTGTGCCGAAAATGGAAAGAACACAGGCGTTTTGGGTCAGGGATTATCCGGGAATCGTACGCACCCACCAACTCTGAACACAGTACCGTACGCTTGTATCTTTTTAAGGGTGTGACGGTGGAGTCTAGTCCATGTTTGCGAGCCAAAAGTACCTGGCGATGCGGAAGGACGTTTTCCACCATGCATCAATAATCAGAACGACACTAAAGAGTGACATCGGGCTCATGTGCCGGTCAGTGTGTGGTTATGTGCTGCGAGGCCTGCTCTGCTCTGACACACCGACACGCTTCCTCTTTCCTTTTCTCCTCTCATTGCACCTCGATGATGAAGTACTGGATGAGCACGGCGAACAGGATGGCCAGGACGACGAAGCCCAGGAGCAACACCGTAGCGAACGGCTCATCGGCAAGATTCCAGCTCCTCCTGAGCTGAGGACCGGGCGAGCCGAGGTTCCGGGTCTCCCTGGGTGGCTCGGTGACGGGCAGGGCCGTGCTCAGGCTGCACTGACCCCACAGCTCGCTTCCGGCCAGGCTCCGGCGGCCCGCGCAGACGCGCAGTCGACACGCTGCGCCCGCGGCCGAGTTCTGCCACGTGTACGAGTTTGCGGCGCCCTTGTAGAGCTGGAAGTAACCAGAGGGATAACGAGGAAGTACGGAGCACTCTATACGTGGCATCGTCGTGAATAAACGTAGGCGCGTCTTCCTACCTGCTCCACGTCTCGGCCCCTGAGCAGCTGCAGCACGTACACAATCGGGTCTCCTCTCATGGCCTGAAGAGCTTCCCAGGTGACGGCGAACTTGTTCCATTCGATAGGTTCCACCCTTGGAGCTGCAGAAGTACAGCAGATGATCATTTTGCAGAGCGACGCACAACAGTCTTACAGTTCAAGCAGCCGTGGGTTAAGGGCCCAACTGAGCAGCTTGGCACTTCTTGCCTTGAAGTGCTTCCCCTGTAGCGCTGCCATATAAAAAGGCTCTCAGAGGCTACTTTTGGGGGCTGTGCACCTCTTGGTGAGAGATCGGAGACATTTTACCCAGACTTTGAGAAAGGGTTCATCACGGAACTGAGAGAACCGGACCACTTTCAGGCGCAGAGGTGGGATCTGAACCCTGGACCTTCTGGTTCAGAGTCTAGCACCTTAACCGCTAGGCTACAACACTCCTACATCGCCAATCGTTTGGTTACCAGTGGTTATCAGCTGTAAGAGCAACACGGTGACGTAACGTTAGGGAAAATGCTCACGTTTAAGCTGGGGTGGTGGAGAGCGGGTGGTGCTGAAGGTATAGGGGCGAGACAGGGGACCGATACCCGCTTCACTATGAGCCTGAATGCTGAACTGGTACTCTGTGGACTCACACAGCCGGCCCACTTTGAATGTATGGCATGGACCACTGTAGATACAAGCCGACCTAAGACACACACACAGACACACACACACACAGAGTGACTATTTTATCAGGTACACTTACAAAACCTTCATACCTTTACCTTGAGAGCCTACTAAATAAGATAATTATACTCAATGACACAAATATAAAGCACCCAGATAGAAATGTAAATATTAGATATGTGATCTGATTAGACACTTCTTGCCTTCTCCTACAGCGCTGCCATATAAAAAGGCTCTCAGAGGCTACTTTTGGGTGGTGTAACTCTTGGTGAGAGACCAAAAACATTTTAACCAGTTGACCGACTTCCAGGCGCTTAGCAGAAGGAAATTTGTTGTCACTGTGCCCATTAGGTGTCCTGCCATTGACAGCCCGACGTCGTCACCTTTGTTAGCAGTGGTGTCGTGAACGAGAAACCTGGACTGCTACGGACTGGAACCGTATCGTCTTTATGGACAGTGGCGAGTCCAGGTGCTCTTCGGGAGTCGTTTCCATCCTGCCCTTAATGTGGAACGACACACTGCCCCAACTGCTAGTATGATGATCCGAGGAGCCATCGTGATAAGAGGGACACTAACAACTCAGCGATATGTGGTCAGTCGGGCATTTATGGGACCATCTGGGACTCACCAACCTAAAAGTACGCAGGCCCAGTTCTACAGGGGCCCCATCTAGAACCCATACAGAACAGACATGCCATTATGACCAACCGTATCTCATCTTGTGTCCAGGCTAGAGGCGACCCAACAGGGTAACTAGAGCCTCCTTTCCCTCCCTGTGAACTTATCCCTTAATCACTCACATCATTCGATTCATACATATAAAGGTTCATTTGATCCTCGGCTCTCCGTGGGACCTGCTGCAGACACATAGCATTTTGATCTGTTTCAGTACCGGTCAGTTCCAGTCTGCATGTGTAAGCAGTAGTGCGTGCCGCCACCGTGCTGCAGCCTGTCTCCCCATTTGAGCTTCAGACTCTGAGGTCCAGCCACCACACACTCCAGCACGGGGGGTTCGGGGGGCAGCGGTGGCGTTCTCAGCTCGAGCACTGAGCTGAAGGGGCCGGCGCCTACGCTGTTCACCGCCTGCACCCGTATCCTGCAGGACAGAAAGCGTTCGGCGTCAGATCACGACCTAGCAATGATTCTCAAACACAAGCCCGCGTCGCTCACACCTGTACGTGGTGTCGGGCTGCAGATCATCCAGCAGATGTTGGTTGGTCCTCCCTACAGACAGAGGGCGCTCCTCACCAAGGTCTATGTTATAGCCGGAGATCTCCGCTCCATGGCAAGGAGGTTCTGCCCAGCGGAGAGCCAGGCTGGTGCACACGGAGGCATCGCCGAGACGCTCGGCCCCAGCCTCCTCCAGATGTTCGACAGCGGCCGGAACTGAAGCGGGGGTTGTTACCATGGCAACGTCGCTGAAGAGGCCTGCCCACACAGCACTGACCGCCTGGGTGTTGAAATGCGCAGAAATGTGTAAGCAGATGGAATGTTCGTCGCCTCC
>JAYJMA010000003.1:664114-677937 GCA_036873895.1 Parotocinclus cabessadecuia
CTCTCTCTCTCTGTCTCTCTCTCTGTCTCTCTCTCTCTCTCTCTCTCTCTCTCTGTCTCTCTCTCTCTCTCTCTCTCCCTCTCTCTCTCTCTCTCTCTCTTTCTCTCTCTCTCTCTCTCTGTCTGTCTCTGTGTGTGTGTGTGTGTGTGTCTGTGTGTGTGTGTGTGTGTGTGTGTGTGTCACGCATCACTGAAACTCTTGATGACGTTGTTGATGACACTCCATGTCCTAAAATCCAGGTTCATTCTCCAGTGTCTTTAGATTTGATTAAATCCTGTTTTAAATCTCCACATGTTCTGCAGGTTGTGAGGACAGTGTGGATTCGAACCTTCTCTGCACCCACACATGCCTGGTAGGAGTTGCCATGCACACACAGGCAACCTGTTAACTAGGTCTCTTTGAAATGGGCTTGCACTACATGGGCTATGGAACGCTAAAAGGGTCACGATCTTTCAGTTTATAATATTTACAGGAATGTACAAAATGGTACACATGTGGAACCGATACGCAGTAGGATGAAAACCCAGAAAGGAACACTTTCGATTTCGACAAACGATTTACATTTGATTAATTAGTTTGTTAGAACTAATTAGCTTTAAGCTGTATGTAGTTTGTATGGGCTGTAACTTCGAAGTTGGAGATTGGCTGCTTCCTTTTGCATCCTTTCTAAGACGATTTGCACGTTTCTTCAAGGTCTATGCGTCCTTTAAGTACGTGTTCTTTTATTTTCCGGTTCTTGGCTTTGCAAATTTAGATTCTTCTAATATTGAACACCAATTCCAAACCTCGCAAACCTAGGGCGACAGTGGAAAGGAAAATCCCAAAATGTTCTTAGGAAGAACCCATGACAGGAACGGTTATTACAGTATTATATTTTATCTTTGCTTGAATCTGGCCAAGACACCAGTTTATTGCTGGACAGAGGAATGATCCCAAACCCAATCTTGCCTTATACATGATGCCCGACTTGGGCAGATGGGAAATCCGATTGCCTGTTGCAATTTTACTTTAGTGTACTGTCACAATATATATTTTATGACTATGATATAAACGCGAGAGCTACCTTGTAGTTTGTAAGCGTAACACATTCTAACAGTCATGTAAAGCTGTAACTATTTAATCCCTCCACCTCACAGACTGTGGGATGGTGTAAATTAGCAGTAAGCCTGTGAGCTAGAACACATTTCTGATCCCTTTTGCGTTCCACGAAGGACCACCTTAAGAGCGTGACGCGAGTTTCCACGGCAACTGCTTTACGCTTTCGGGGGCAGAGGGAGAAACCAGCGGCTGATATTTAAGAGTTTGGGTTGAGGAGCGCGCAGACTGTACAGAGACCGCGCAGCATCAGCACCAGCACCGGCAGCATCTTTGTTTATCTCTCTCCCGAGGGAAGCCAGCGGAACCGAAACCGAGCAGCACTGTTCCCCTCCAACTCCTCCCTCCAGTAACCCCCGTGCACACTGCTGGATCATACTGGAAGTGACCAGCCAGGACCAGCCGTTCATCCTGAGAGCAGGTGAGTTCAGGAATTCCAGCCTGAGCTGCTGACCTGTGCAGATCTGGACCTAAGTCAGAAGGTTGAGCTGTTCTGGAGCTGGTAGGAGGTCTGCTGAAGTTTTTTTGAGGACCGCTGTGACGTAGCACACACGCCTACTGGTTTAGGTGAAGTTTGGGAAGGTAGCTGTAGGATCTGCGCGGTGCGTAAAGAGATGCGTAACGAAGCCGAAACAGAACGACGGGAGAAAGCAGAAGTTTAGCCCAGTTAGGAAGTGCTGATGGACTTCAGACTTTTGTTTAACTGCGTGTACATGATAGTTATCATATAATAATAATAATAATAATAATAATAATAATAATAATAATAATAGGAGCAGGACTGTGGGAGCAGTTTTCATCATGGATTGTATTTTTGCGCACTGGATTCGTATTGCTGCACAAACTTTGGGTCAGAATAGAGATGGGATCGAAACGAGGGTGTTAAGGTGCATCAAAAGTTTGTTCCCAAACCCCGTGAATAAAACAAAAACTCACACAGAAAGCATAAGAAGTCAAAAACAAAGCGTTAACCGAGCTGCCCGACTTTCCGTTTAGGGCGCATCTGGGTGCAGTTTCTGTTTTTTCTTGCCCAGCTATGACTCACCCCGGCTTGTTTGCGGGAGGAGAGGGGCGGGGAACCGAGGCTAGGGGTGTCGAGGCAAAACAAATCCCGTCAGCACTTAGTGATTGGCATCCGTGCCCCGGTAAGGCTGCTCGCCACCCCACGGATGCCCGCACCGTGCGTTACATTTAAAGTTGATCACGCCGTGGGACCCACGAAGACGTCACGCCCTCCCCCTTCTCCTTCGCGTTCCCTTCATCACTAGTTCATTCTTACGTCGCGTGCTCACCCGCTGACTTCATTCATTACGGGCTGCTGTGGGCTCGAGGAGAAACACGAGGGTCCTCCCACAGCAGGGCCAGAGTGGAAGCTCTGATCCTCCTAATGAGAAAAGTGCAGCTTCATTAGAGCAGCTTCACAGTCAGGATGCTGAGATGGGTTAGGATGATCTCTGAATGTAGAGCAGGAATGCAAGGACACAAGATTAAAAAGCCGTGTCAAAAAAGGCACCAGTAGTCTTAATCGTACAAAATAAACAAGTTTAAAAACAAAGAGTGGACTGCTTTCTTTAGATGGTTAGTGATGTGAAATGGATTAAAAGTAGCTTTGCTCCAAAGTTGTGTTTGCCTAAAGTTGGCCGTTTTTTGGGCGCCTCTAGGTGAAGACAGGGGTGAGTAAGTACCCTGCCCAGGTTATACCACCATCTGTGCCCATTAAATACCAGTTTCAAACCCATACACTCCATTGAACCCTGACCCGTGTACGCGTGGAAAACAGGATGCTTTGGTTTTGTCGGCTTTTTTCTGTGTAATGAATTTGACTTTTTAGCACTTTTTGTACTTTACTTGAGAACAGATTTGAGTTTCTAGAGTCCTATCTGGAACCTTTTTTACTCTAAGATGTGAAGATCAAATAGATTCCAGGATAAATGTTCGATACGTATAAAGGGACGATGACGGAATGGCAATCAGTGTGTTTTATTTTTCTATTAACAGCTAATTGATCAGATTCCCTCCCCGTACAAAAACATCTCGTGGTTAGGTTTATTTTTTAGGATTGGTTTGTTTGATTTGACACACACACACACACACACACACACACACACACACACACACACACACCGAGGCTGGATGCATGTGCATGCGCTGTCCTTCCTCTTCCACGCTTTGCCATTCATAATTCCACTTTTTTCAGATGAATAATGCATCCTGCTGGCAGTGACTCATTCAGATTAACCCAGTTCACTTTGGTCCAAAGCCAATCAATACCCTCTGTCTGACACACACCAGCTCAGCCAGGATTACAGGCTCGGTTCTGTCCTTACCATGTTTAATAAATGCAGTCTAGATTTTTATCCTTATTATTTACACCTTGTTTTCTGCTCAACCAAATTCTGTTCTTGTTCCACACCCAAAAAATAGCTGCGAAAATGATACCTCAGCGAATGAGTCATCTCGGGAAGGTAGTGTGTGACGGAGGGACGGAGGGACGAACACACTACGGCAGAAAGAAACTTTAATGATATACAACGAAATAATCAAATTCATCCTCATTATAATTGAACGTTTTGCCCTTTTTTTCTGCATGATTTTTGCACCTGAAAATCACTTTCATTTGACTTTGTAAAACCTTGCACTAATATGAACAAGTCCTTTGGTGAAAAATGCAGTGTGATCCCATATAATAAATGCTATATATTAATAGAATTGATAGTTTTGTCATAGCACTGCAGGGACCTGGGTGGAGTTTTAATCGTGCCTACTGGCTGGGCGATGTATCACACGGGACAAAACCCTTATATTTCATATCAGCTCCTGTCCTGATGCATGACTTATTCCGTTAAAAAGCGCTAAAGTTTTTCCCTGTCCCTCCGATTCCCTCGGGTCGGGGATGAAGCAGAGGAAAGGACAAGGAAGGACAAGGTCCGGCTCAGGAGAGGCCGAGGATTAGGACAAGAAATACTCGACTGTAATCAGCGTCTAAACTTTAAATAGTTTATTAAGTCATAGAAAGGACGTTTTGAAAACAGAGAACTAGTCATAAAATGTGACGTGACCAATCCAGTTCAGTTTGTTCGCACCTCAAATCATAACATAATCATGTCTAACCGAAATCTGTTCAGCGTTTTTCTTGGGCTCGAGCATAAGGAAAACACGAGCCTTTTTATTTTTGCTTTGTGCACTCGAGGCCCCTTTGGAGGCATTAGGTGCACCGCGTTATCTTCACCATGGCTCATTGTCTCTCTCGCCTTTGCCTCTCTGTCTCCGGCAGACGCGTCCACACCATGGAACCGAAGGACGACCTGCGCTTCCACAACCTCACCCAGGAGCAGGTGGAGACGCTGCATCAGGTTCTGACGGAGGTCATTCCCATTCACGGCCGGGGAAACTTTCCCACGCTGGAGATCAAACCCAGGGATATCATCCACGTGGTGAGGGACAGGCTGGTCTCGAAGCACATCAAGGTGAGGGACGTCCGTCTGAACGGCTCCACGGCCAGCCATGTGCTGGTGAAGGAGAACGGCACCAGCTACAAGGACCTGGACATTATCTTCGGCGTAGAGCTTCCTAAGCAGGAGGATTTCCAGATCATAAAAGAGGTGGTCCTGGGCTGCCTGCTGGACTTTCTGCCCTCCGGGGTAAACAAGGACAAAATCACGGCGCTCACCATGAAGGACGCGTACGTCCAGAAAATGGTGAAGGTCTTCACTGAGCACGATCGCTGGAGCCTCATTTCGCTCTGCAACAACAGCGGCAAGAACGTAGAGCTCAAGTTCGTCAGCTCTCTGCGACGCCAGTTCGAGTTCAGCGTCGACTCCTTCCAGATCATCCTGGACACCATTTTGGAGTCCTACCTTAAAGCTGAGAGGCAGGAAGCTGTGAAGAAGCTGCAAGAAGCATCGGCGGTACTGAAGGAGCAAATTGTATCTGCTGATACACAGAGCGTTAAGAAAACTGATATTAACATGTCAGACAGAACTGTTAGTCATGAGCCCGAGGGACACTGTGGCAACGACGGCGAGATTACCCAGGAACGAAGAGACGACGCTTCCACAGAAGATACGGCTACTGAAACGGTCCAGAAGGAGCGATCAGAGGAGCTTACCGTGTCTGGAACGTCTCCTGCTCCGGTAGAAAGTTTATTAGAACTGTTCGATGATAGGATCGATCAGAATAACGCTGAACAAAACACCGTAGAAACGGGAGGCATTCATTTAGAGGGCGAAGCCACGAGTAAACCCGTCCCTGTACCAGACGCTGAAGCACATTCCCTTACAGAAGGAGATCCTGAAAGCATATTCACTCTACGTTTAGCTGAACCTGAACCTGAGCACACGAGCCAAACGCCCGAGCTGGTGCAAAGTACCGAAACGAAACCAGAACCGATGATTCTTACTGACCAATGCACCTTCCAACCGACTCCAGACTCCATCCACGAGTTCGCCTCGCCGCCACCGGCCAAGAAAACAAGCTGGACTTCTCAGATGGTGGTTCTTAAGCATTCCTCGCCGAAACCGCCCAGGAAAATGTCCAGAAAGGTTACTTGTCCGTCAAAAGAAAGAAAAGATGCGAAAGAATCTACGCCTATGCAAGTCGAGTCTCCAGGTCTTACCACAATCCAGTCACACGATGAAGAATCTAGCGTCGGAACGCTGGACGTGTCCACAACAATCGCCAGCGAGGAAGAAAACACAACCAGCTCAGAGGAGATGCTTTCCGTACTTCCAGCCCCTGAAAAAACTCACCTACAAACTCCGGAGCCAGAGACTGGAGAAACGACGAACAGTTCCGTTCTGAGCCCTCTTTCTGAAACCCTTAACATTTTGATGGACATAGAAACAGAAACAAAAACTGAGATGGAGAAACCCATAATCCAGATCAATTCCCAACTTTTACCTGAGTCAGAAGAAGCCGTGTGTTCAGGCTTATCCTCTAAAGACGAGCCTCAGCTGGTCCGCCCTCAAGAGTGTTTAGATTTAGATTCGCCGCAAACCGCCCCTTGTGTCGTCGATTCCAAAATACCTGACCGTGGATTTGGGCTTCCTGGATGCACCGTACCTTTGATACTGGCTCAGGAACCTCCTGTACCTCAAAGTCCTCCTGGAGAACCGTCGCCGCTGCTAGAGCCGCCCGTGTTATTAGTGCCGACTGACGATTTCCCAAAAATAACTTCAAGACTTCTAGAGAACATACAGCATTGCGCGTGGCCTTCAGAATCTTCCACGTTTACTCCACAGCCCGTTCCGACTCTGCCTGATGTTTGTCCAGCGATGCCGACGGTGGAACCCTCTGCAGAATCATCACAGCTTGAGAGTCCTCCAGCACCACCATCTCAGGGTCAACCAGAAGCACCTGCACAAGGCCCAGACCTGCCCGAGTTTGAGAGACGTGGACAGACGAGGCGTCCGAGCGAGGTTCCTCGCGTGACCGTGGTCGCAGAAAGCATGTACGGGGACTTTGAGCAGGCCATGGATCACCTGCGTTGCCGCCTGATAGCCACACGAAACCCGGAGGAGATCCGAGGAGGGGGGTTGCTCAAATACAGCAACTTGCTGGTCCGCGACTTCAGACCCGCCAGCGAGACGGAAATCAAGACCCTAGAGCGTTACATGTGCTCACGCTTCTTCATCGACTTTCCAGACGTGAACGAGCAGCAGCGGAAGATCGAGTCCTACCTGAGGAACCACTTCATCGGCGAGGAGAAGAGCAAGTACGATTACCTAATGACGCTGCGCCGGGTGGTCAACGAGAGCACCGTGTGCCTGATGGGGCACGAGCGGCGGCAGACGCTCAACATGATCACCATCCTGGCTCTCAAGGTCCTCGGGGAGCAAAACATCATTCCCAACACCAACAACGTCACCTGCTACTACCAGCCGGCGCCGTACATGACCGCCGAGCACAACTTCAGCAACTACTACATCACCAACGGACAGTCGCCGCTCATATACCACCCCTACCCTCTACACATACACATGCAGACCGGACTGGTCTAGAACCAGAACCTTTTTACGACCTAAAGACCATCAGAGATAAGAAACCCCTTAGCACTTAATCCATTCCAATCCTAGTTTAAGTGCTAACTACTTATTAAGGTTCGTCAGCCAGGGCTCGTTGGTGGCTACGAACGGACTGAAAGCTGGACTTAGAGAGCCCACAGCTACCGGTAAATTGGTGCCTGGCAAAGCTCTAGATACAGAAAAGGCACTAGTGAGCAAGTGGAGAGAATGAAAAGGATAGCAGGGCGGCATTGGAATGATATTTTATATATATATATATATATATTATTATTATAAAAAACACCGACTTTGGGTCAGAGCTACAAACCATAATGCATTTTTACCATTAGAGGAGCATTTTATTTAGGAAACAAACTAAGTGAACCCCAATGCTGAAGGGACGGACCCTCAAAAATCACTGATGCTTAAGAGCAGCGTCTAATTTACACTAACGACTAAAGGTCCAGCGTTGTGTAGGACACACACATCTTCTGTATTTGGTATCGGTTCCTGAACAATATCAATCATATTATAGTATTATTATAACTAGGGATTAGCAAACAGTCCCACTCATTCTGGCTCAGTTCAGAGTCACCAATTAACCGTAGGCGTGTCTTTGAAATGCGCGAGGAAACCAGAGCACCTGGAGTAAACCCACACCGGCGCTGGGAGAACATGCAAACTCCGCTCAGTCCAAGACTGGGACCCGTGGAGCTGTGAGGCGCTGCTGTGCCCCCCCCCATAGAGATGAAAGGCGAGTGAATTAAATAGGACGGATTCAACTTTAATTAAGGTATCCGCTATGGTTACCTTTTATATTTCGGAACTGAATGGTGCTGAGAGTTCGCACCCTTTATTAGAGAATTTGAAATTGGTGTGGGTTCATAAAGGTCCGTAAGAAGCGTATTTAAAACAGTCCACCAGCTTTACACTCTCTTTATGGTTATGTGTGGAGTTGGCATGTTCTCCCCATGTCCTTCTGGGTTTACTCTAGGTACGTTGGGTTAATTGGCTGCTCTGAACGGCCCGTTTGATGTGCTAGAGTCCTAATTTCTGTGCCAGCCCATATACCCGGCCTTGTGATGCCCAGTATCCCTGCTTAATGATCTCTAACGCTTGATTACGAGACACGAGGGTTCTGACGACGCCGCGTTCGGGTTCTAACGAGTTTCCAGCAGCCGCGCCCGTCCAAACGTTAATTGCGTTCCGTGCTTGGAGAACGATTCCCGGGATGAATTAGGAATGGTCTCGTCCCCTTTCTGAAGCTTATCCCTCACTGCAGAGGTGAACAAACCCAGCATGCGGCCGGTTGTGAGAAATCTGTTGACGTGCTACAACATAGAGCCTGTCGCTTTCACTGCACATCTTTTATATCCTGTTACGAGATGATGAGGAGGATTTACGGAGGGCGTCCTGATCTCACGGCTCATGTTAGCAGCTGCATGATCGATCCGAGACGGTTCAGCCTACGTACTGCTTCCATTCAGGCCTTCGTATCATCACCGGCTGTGAAACCTTTTCATGTGTGTGTGTGTGTGTGTGTGTGTGTGTCCGGGGCATCCTGCAAAACGTTACTGCCAGATTTCACCGTGTGAGGACTTTAATGAACTTGTGCACACTGGCTGGATGGGGACAGAGGAACATGGCTGTGTGTGTGTGTGTGTGTGTGTGTGTGTGTGTGTGTGCGTGCGTGTGTGCGCATGTGGACGATGCACAGAGGAACTTTGCGGCCCTGCAGCAGGAAGATCCCGGGGGCACCCGTGTTCCCCTCGTACATGCAAGCGTGGAACTATTTATTATCAGGAATTTTTTTTACGTGTTAGAAACAAAAATATCTATTTTTCCAAGATGAAAAAAAAAGAAAAGAAAACAAACAGCAGAACAGCAGAGACTTGTGCACGATAGTTTGTAGTTTGCACAGTAGCCTGTAGTCGAGGAATCCTGTCCGGTTTATCGTGCGTACCTTCAGAACGTTGCTCGTCTGCTCCTAGTTGGATTTTGTGCGGTGTTCTATTGTGTAAGATCTTACTGTACGTCCTCAGCCCGTCTCGCCCTCCTGATTTTGTAATCTTTCTAAACACTGTGCTTAGTGACGAGTTTCCAGACGCATGCGCCGAAGATTAGGAGAGTCAGAAAACCCAGTTTACACAACCAAAGATGGGCTTTAGGAAAACATAAGTGCCTAAAAAAAAAAAAAAAAAAAATAAAAAGATCATCATGTCCTGACCTAAGGGAAAATGTATTTAAAAAGAAAAGAAAAAAAAACCAAGTCTGAAATCTATGAAAAGTGGTAAGAAGGGCGAGCCGTGGTCCATCCTGGTGATGATTTCAGGTGTATATTTTCTCCTCATCCTCCTCTAGTGCTTATTATCGTCGATGTCAGGTCTGTGGTTCTTTAATATGGTTGGTTAATGTACCTTTAATAAATATCTCTACGTCTACCAAACGGATCTGCTCATCTCTTCTTTCTCCTCCAGCCCCGGAAGCTGTTCCTGATGCCTCCTCTAATTCATAAAAAAATATATTATTGTAGATTATTTCCAAAGCTAAAAGTGAGCGTGTTTATTCAATAAACTAGAAATAAAGGGATTCCTGTCTAATCGTTCATGTCTGATTTCACTAGAATAAAGATTAATTAAGACTCATTGAGCTTTAACTGAGTCCTGGCGCTGTCGCACAACGACAGTTGGCAGTGCACCTTCTTCAGTTCTGCAACAGCGACCCCTGCTGAGCACTGTGATGGACTCGAGCCCTGTCCGATGCCCTCTGTTCTCTCTGTGACCCTTATGAAGATAATAAGGGCTAAAATGGGGGCAAAATAATAATGTAACACCGTTGATTACAGGCAGCTCGGGTGGCACAGCGGGTCTAAGATGCCAGGGGCTTCTTCAAATTTAATGTTGTGGGGCAAGTACAAGTCTGGGCAGCGCCCTCTTACTGGTTTGGCTGTGTCTGAGGGAGGGAGGGCCAGTCAGGGATCATCCACAGGCACTGCAACTGAGAAAGATGGACCATGCTTAAGGCTGTGCCCTGTGTTCTCCGGGGATGATAGGTGCCAAAGCCCATGCCAACCTTACCAGGACAAGATATGAAATTATTATTACTATTATTATTATTATTATTACTATTATTACTATTATTACTGATGTGATTATTATTATTATTATTATTATTGATGTGGTTATTATTATTATTATTATTATTGATGTGGTTATTATTATTATTTTTTTTAATTATTATTATTATTATTATATAGAATAAGTTATGAAATAAAAAAGTGTGCACGTATTGTTATTATATTGATGCAGTTCAGAAAGTACCGGAATCCTCCAGTAGAGGGAGCTCTCATAAGACGATCTCCAGCAGGCACACAAACGCAGCTCTGTAGGATCTGGAACTCCTCCTAAAATGAATCTACACCCGTACGCTTTTAGTAATTAAAAGTCTGAAAGCACCGGGCCTCCTTTGTTATTTTAACCAGGTTTCATTTCGAGTTAATAAATGCTTTTTACTGTGGCTGCAAATCAATATTTTGGTTTGGAACGCGTCAGTAATTTCTAGGATAAAACAAAAATGTTCTGTTCCGACAAATACACACCAGAGAAACAGGTCATTTAGCTGCGTTTTCTTTATTTTTCAGAGCTGCATTTATTTATAAGAACATGACGTGTCAGTATAAGCCCCGTATGTATAAATTCATTTCAAATATCTCTGCTAAACACTTACGTTTCAGTTTCAAATAAGCAGAATGAAAGCTCGCTTATAATCACCTTGTTTTTTTGTAATTGTAACGTCTTTTTAAGGTTTAAAAGTATTTACATTACGTCATCAAAACAAATGGTTATATCATTTATCAGTTCTATAATATCAACACCAGCTCTTACAGAAAGCAACCACGTGCCAAGAGCATGCCATGCCAGGCCAAAGGGTGGCACAGAGACAAAGAGGATAAGGGCACGATGGTGTAGGTTTGGACTGGACCTGAGACAGACGGTAGGTCCGATACATGATGGGGTTTGGACAGACAGCTGCTGGGTAAAGGACAAGAACATAGCTACTGGCTAAAAATAGCAGGACTGATGTTTCATGAATAGTTTATGGTATCTGCAGTGAGGGACTCATCAGAACAGATATTGTGCTGCTCGTCTCTATTCATGAACGTGTGTGTGTGTGTGTGTGTGTGTGTGTGTGTGGTACAGCCTTGATGTGGTGTGTGTCATGCAGTAGGGGCTGTAAGTTCACAAAGCATCTCTGACGCACTCAGCATAGGTGCATAATTACTGTTTAAACCTCGTGTGTTACAGCTAAAGAACGTCTTTATTGGGAGTACTGGTACTGGAACCAGAACATTTAATTGGGAGTACTGGAACTAGAACATTTAATTGGGAGTACTGGTACTGGAACCAGAACATTTTATTGGGAGTACTGGAACCAGAACATTTAATTGGGAGTACTGGTATCAGAACATTTAATTGGGAGTACTGGTATCAGAACATTTGATTGGGAGTACTGGTACTGGTACTAGTTCCCTGTACAGACTGCTTACGTTATTTGTTTGTTTTGTAGCAGATTTGAGTTCTTATTATAATAAACTAGAGACTGGAAGCATCACAGCAGCATTAAAGCTTTAGATTCTCATGAAAGTGGCAAACAGCACGATTATGGCGCTTCAGCTCTGCCATTATGCCATAAAGATGCCCATCGAGAGCCAAAGCACACTTCTGTCATTATTAGGTGGGCACAGTACCGCTAATCTGGCTGGATGTTTTATAGCAGGAGCACAATCCGCTCTCATGTGAACTTAAAGGCAGTTAAAACACAGCGGGGCCTGTTAAAAGGGCCCTAATGTCACCGAAATGCATCTCAAATATCCTTATTAAACAGAAACAGAGAGGAAACCACTTCTCCTGTTACCCCCCCCCCCACCCCCCCCACCCATCCTAACACTCACAATTACAACAAACGATTCCTTCTAAATCTCTACCTCGGCAGCTCAGCTCTAACAGCGGCAAGGAAAAAGCTCTCGGAGGAACCCGACCTCTTTGGGCAGCCTCGCTGTTTTATGTTAGAATTCCATTAAATAATGTAACGAATACATTTATCATTCTATCATCAGACAGAAAATATTATAAAAATAAAGATTCTACGGTATAATGAATCAAACAGATCTTACAATATTAAGGAGAGCACGTGAAAATAGGGAACATAAATAAAATATAGCTTATAAAATATAACATTTTCAATATAAAACATAAACATAGAATATGATTTATAGCGGATAATAAATGATAAGTATGAGTACAAAAACAAGAGAATATAACGAATAAGACCTGAAACGAAATATGTAAAAAAAATGGAATATAATAAAATAATAATATATAAAATAAAATATAGGGTATGTTAATTAAAATATAGGATATAAAACATCTAATAATAAGAAAACTGTTATAAGAGATAAAATAGAGAATATTATAAGGTTGTATCCCTAACACTACAAAGTAATAACTTAAAAAATATATATTTTCTGCATAATAAGGATAAAATAAATAAATAAATAATAAATCTAAATGTCATAATATTATAGGATATAATAAATAAAATAGGCGCGTTACTACGGGGTAACACGGTCACCTCACAGCCCCACCCACAGCCCACCCGGCTTCCCTCCAAGCCTCATGCTGCCCGTGTGGATTTTGTATGTTCTCCCTGCATCAGCTGGTCAGTCGGTACCTCCGCCCCGCACCGGAGCTTCGTTTTGCTTTTATTTGTACTCTTTTTATTGTGCTTTTAAATTGAAGACGTTTGAGGGAACTTCATGTAAAATGAAAGTTAAAAGTGAACTGCCTGGGTGAGAGCTCAGGATTTGTGTTTACTGTTTTGCTGGTTTTTTTTTCCTTCTCTCTGGAGAGCCTCCATGAGATCACAGGTTGATTCACTCCGCTCTCAAATTACTTTTAAGAGAATCCAGACGACGCTGTGACAAAGAGCGATGAGTAATAAATATCATTCGGACCAAATCTCTCGCCGCTCCGTCCCTCTTTAGACCTCTCTGGAATGCCTCGGGACGTTTCCCTACTGTCCACCGCTCATCTATCAGCCTCTGCCCAACCTAACCTGGACCAGCTCGAACCCTGGCTCCTATCGCCTCAGGGCTTTCACTCTTATTGACTTCAATAACAGACTCATCGAATTAGGGCTCGTGTGCTTTGTGAGGGGCTCGAGGCAGGATGCAGGTGATAGACAAATGAACTGAGGTTCGACCTCCGTGTTCAGCGTCGCTAAAAAATAAATAAGTAACAAAAAAGAGAAAGAAAGAGACGAATCAGCAGAACCCGAGGCCTTAATTACAGTCTCTAATTCTCTGTCCTTTAGTCTTATTAAACGAGCCACTAAAATCGAAATCACCTCATGCCCTCAGTCATCCTGTCCACTTTTTAACTTTTAGTACCAGTTCCAGCTCTCACACTAAAGTGTTCTGGTACCAGTTCCAGCTCTCACACTAAAGTGTTCTGGTACCAGTTCCAGCTCTCACACTAACGTGTTCATAAAGATGTCTGACTGAACTCTACGCTCCTGAATGTGTGTACTAGGACTGGGCACTGAGTTCAATAAGATAAGGTAAACTGTTAATTGTGTTTGTATTAGCAGCTGTGTGTGTGTTTGTGTGTGTGTGTGTGTGTGTGTGTGTGTGTGTGTGTGTGTGTGTGTGTGTGTGTGTGTGTGTGT
>JAYJMA010000003.1:744866-756423 GCA_036873895.1 Parotocinclus cabessadecuia
GTTTGGGACACGTCCTCAGTTTTGGGTACACTATGTAGTGGATAGTTTGGTTTGGGACACGTCCTCAGTTTTGTGTACACTATGTAGTGGATAGTGTGGTTTGGGACACGTCCTCAGTTTTGGGTACACTATTTAGTGGATAGTGTGGTTTGGGACACGTCCTCAGCTGTAAAATTTGAAATAAATAACAAAGAGATTTAAGTTAATGAGTCCTGAGTGGTATCGTCTCCTGATAAGAACATTGAATGAAACACGGAACGTTTTGTAAGGGATTGTTTAAGGGACAGTCGATATTAAAGGGAACAGTTAAGGGGTAAAATGATTTCCCCTAAGAAAGCCCAGAGGGAACGCTTAAGACCTTAAAGAGTGGATTAAGAGTAATTAAGGGGAAGTTTCCTTTTAGGTTGTTTTAGGAAACAGTTTTGGTTGATCTGTCAATTAAGCCGACCAATTAAAACCAGGGTATCTGACAAACCGGTATCGGGTCTAAAATATGGATCCCATCCTAAAAAAGGTCTCCCCTCTTTGGATGCGCCCGGCTGGCTGCCATTTTGGCGCATCTCTAATAATAACGTCTTAAGAACGTCATACGACGTTGTTGTAGTGTCCCAGTTTCCCAGTCCAGCCTTTTGCATAACCCTTTACGACCGTATGACATCGTGGCCCTGGTCCAGCTCCATAATGACAGAATAAATAGCTGCTCTGTGCGTCTTTGTGCTGGGGTTCCTCATTGGAGGAGGCTGAACCGGGCACTTGCGTGATCCCGAGGCAGCGAGGCGTCTGAACTGACGAGAAAGGGTGAAAGCACTGCGACAGCAAACGCTCGACCCACCACATGCACGGGGATTTTTCACAATGACACGACTGAGCTGTAAAAATCTGAATGATGCTGCTCTTTCTGTCATCACAAGGTTCAAACCCACGAACCCCGCGGTTACGCTCCAAAAACGACACGCTTCTCACTGTGCGGTACGGGATTCGTGGCGGAGTCGGAACGCCGGGGCAGGAAATGGGAAGTGTGAGACAGCTCTGATGATAAAACGGGAGAAACCGGTTCAGTCTTCCTTTCATTATTGTGAATTCACAGATCGTTAATCACCTGAGATGTGGAAAAGAGGCCGACATTTTTTCAGGAATCCCCCGGGCCACGTGATCGGGACGGTACAGGATAAAAAAAAGTTAACGGGAGCAGACGGGAGCGGGAACCAATAAATAAGACAAAATATAGCCATCGAATAGGCACCACCATTTGGTCGTTTTTTTTTCTTTTAAGAAACCTACAGTAACGCAATTCTAAAGAACTACACGGCCCAGAATCCAACGGTGCTCCCGGCCACAGCTTCCTGCCCGAATTTATAGAACAGCAGCAATGGAGGGAGGAAACACAGGGGCTGCGTCTGAAATCGCTTACTACGTATTAAAAATGATCTAGAAAGCTTCATATGAACTTTTTTCTTTATACAAAACTCAGGCACTGTGTGTGAATTGTGAAGCTAAGGCTTTTCTGCACATTTGTTGGTTGACAACAGTTTACTTTAGGGAAATGAATGCCTAATGTTTTAAGGAAATAATTGCTCAATAAATGAGTAAAATGCAACTTTGTTATATTTGGGTTTATTCAACAGGGATTTAGCAGCTGCTCCTCCATAGGAAAACCTATAGGAACCACAGGCCGTGTTTTATTTATGTTCTGTGGCCTTTAGTGAAGGATTTTTTAAAATTAAGGCATAAAATGTCTCCGTATTTTACCACAAATGAATGGGGATAAGATTCAATTGAATTGTATTGCCTAAAAACTAAAAGAAGTAGGGAAAATGGGAGGGGTACAGGAGCGGGAGTCATTTTACCAGGAGTGGGACAGGACAGGAATCTTTTTTTAATTCCGTCCCGGGATTGGGATGGGACAAGATTATTTTCTGTGGGGATGTGCCGCTATTCCAGCACCAAGCACAGAAACGGAACAGCTTTTTCGCTCAAAGCATCCAAACGACCCAAACCAATTACTTAATTCTTAACCTTTAAATTCTGGTGACAAATAAAACCATGCAACACAGCGGTTATTTGTTTTGGGCTTTACTCGGCATCAGGATTCATCTAAATGATTCTTTCATTCTCTGGTACGTCAAGCCGAAGCGTTCAAGCAAAATGAACTGAAATGAATGAACCGATACGATTCTTTTAAAAGCCGTAGAAGTTCCAGCAGAAGTGCTTTCTCCACTAATAGATATCTGATCCTCTGTGAAGTCCTTGACTGATGATTCAGCTCTCACCTGCTAATTTTGTTCATGCTTGAAGGACCTGTAAGTCCTTGAGGGAGCTCTCTGAAGTCCTACCCAATCAGAACGCTAGATTGGCTTTATAAATCTACGTATTATGGAGAGAAAATTTCGAATTGGACCATCTGCTCTCTCAGATTCGCACCCTTTGCCTCCAGGCAAAACGTAACGGCAAGCATATTCCAACAGGTGGAAAATAAAGTAAACGTAAATGTAAAAGTGCCACGTTCTTCATTAGGTTGAACTGCGCGTTATTGCAGATATCTGATCAGCCAATCGTACGGCAGTAATCCAGAGCTTTAGGAAGGTAGACACGATCAGGACGAGCTGCTCATCTTGATGAGAAACGGGGAAGAAAGGTGGTTTGAGTGACCTTGAACGTGGCGTGGCAAGGCTGGTCTGAGAGTTGTGGAAACCTGGGATTTTCACACAGAGCGCCACCTCTAGGATTTACGGAGAAAGGTCCAAAAAAGAGGAACTATCCAGTAGGGGCAGTTCCCCCGAGACAGAATGCATTTGTTGATGCCAGAGCTCAGATGAGAGTGCAGATCGAGCATCTCTGAACGAATCGCACGTCCAAATTTAAAGCAGATGGCCTCCAGGAGCAGAAGATCACACCTCCTTTCAGCTAAAAACACCGGCTCAGCAAAACTGGACGATGGAAGATTGGAAAAATGTTGCCTGGTCTGATGGGTCTCGGTTTCTGCTGTAACATTCGGATAGTCGGGTCTCACAGCATGAAAGCATGGATCCATCCTGCCTGTGATCAGTGATATTTCTTGTTTTTTTCTTGGCCCACTTTGAGCCCTTTAACACTAGCAGAACATCGTATAAACCACTGTAGGGCATTCACACACTAAGGCCTACTTTAGAGACACCAGTTAACTTAGCACGCATACCTGGACTGTGGGAGGAAACCAGGGGACCCGGAGTAAACCCACGCAGACATGGGGAGGACCCAGGACCATTTTGTAATAAAAATTTGTATTTGTTTTACACATTTTTGCTACTCACCAAGCCACCATGCTGCCCTAGCTTTGCGATATAAAATGTAAATTTGTTAACCCCATTCATTCGTAGGTTTGCGCCTGCTGCACCGGCTTTAAATCGCCCACTGAGGCGCAGCAGAAGAACCAGGTCTGTGAATCTGGCTTTAGATCAACAGCTGTTCTTCATCAGAAACATGAGTGCAGGTGATAAAGCTTTCAGAAAGCTCTTAAATCTGTCTTTAGACATGTAAAGCTGTTGCTGAGTTTTCAGTCTGACCTTGTAAAAGTGTTTCTGTTGAGCTGTCCTGTAATCTGACCTGACGCACACGGACCTCCCGTTCAGCCTTCGTCTCATGATGAACGTACACGGATGCGCCGACAAGGCATAAAACCGACTGGTCCCCAAACATTTTCAGGTCCAAATTAACGTCCGTATGAACAGCTGGACCCAGCGGAACGTTACACAGAGAAGAAGAACCGGTGTCAAAACGAAACAAAAAAAATGTTAAAGCTGCAGTTTGTTGGACTAAAATGCAAAGAGTCGATAAGAACTGTAAACATATAGATACTATGATTGGTTATAAGAGATTTTGCAGCATTTATTTTTTTTAAATCCAACGTATTTTGCATATTTTGGTTCCTCGTGTCTGAATATGTTCTGCTATTGTGTTGTTGCTGTGGTTAGATAAAGGTAATTATGGTTGTTCTGTACATCGTACACTCAGTAAGTGAAGCTGCTTCAGAAATGGGGTTAGAAAGTCTTACCTTTTCTTTTTAGCTCCTTTTAAAAATACATTTCGTAGAATATACTTTTATATACTGCTCACCAAAATCCTTGTTGTAGGGGTGGGGGGGGGGGAATCGATTCGGATGCTAACGATTATGACTCGATTAATAAATGTCGATAATCGAGCATGCACAAGAACTTAAACATTATTACTCACTAACTGAGCTCTGTAACGCCTCTGTAGAACGAGCTGGGCGGGGCTTAACTCCAGCAGCCAATGACTGCCTAGATCCAGCCCCCAGTCAAATCGGGTCCAAAAGTCAAAAGCGAGCAACTTTGTGAAGCGAAAGCAAGACAGAGAGAAGCGCAACGGAGAAAAGGCGCAAAGAAAGCGAAAATGGATACATCAAGAACATTAAACTCAAAATAGGCGATAACAAACAGAAATATCCAGCTTACAAACCAGTTTTTGTTTTACAAAATGTACATTCAAAACTTCAGGACCCATTTTGACGCCATAGATTTGTTTAATGTAGTCATGTAGTAAGAAAAAAAAAACTGTATAGAAAAAAAAACCAACCGAGTTGCATCGATAATCGTTGCCCACCCCTAAATGTTTGTGAGTGGTGTACTTCTAGTTCTTCTAAAATATGTTAAATAGATTTTAGCTCATATTTATGCAGATATTTATGAGATTCTACAATCTCCCAATAATGACGCTGCATGAGGGAGTAAACCCTGGGGCAATAAAAGCAAAAAGGCCGGACGTATTTTACCATTCAGAGAAACAATAAGGCAGGTGTTATTGCTGGTCTTCAAATAATCTTAGGAATTAAATGTATCTGCATTTGCGCTTCGTGTTTTATTGTTTCTCTAAGAGCAGTCTGACCTGTTCATGAACACAAAAAGCACAAACTAGAGCTCCCTGCTCTCATTTTCTCTCTGCCTTTGTTTATTTCTTTATAATTATTTTTTTTTTAAATAAAAACTGGACGATGTTTAAGAGACGCGGCGAAATCCCAGAGAAAAATTAAAGACAGCTAAAGCGGACAGGGAGCTTTCAGAGGGTTTGGACGACAAAAACGTAACACGCTTGGTGTGATGGTTCCATTGCGTCAACGGGAACAGTCCTCAAAAACGAGTACCAAAAGAGCTGGCATCTCAACTCGCTCTAACAAGGAACATTTGACTGGAAAGTTAACAAAAGCGCAGTGAGAGTGTGGCATAAAATCCTCCCGTGTGGGGGATTCACTCTGAAAAAGGTTGCCAGTCATACTACTGTGCATTTCTAAATCCACCCTTCATTTTGGAGAATCTGAAGACCAAATTGAGAGCCGCTATGAGATATCTGTAACATTTCTAAGAAGTCCGTCACTGTTTGCTGAATTTGAAGACTCCTCACGCTCTGCTTTATGGATTTGGTTCGGCTCAGTGCTGTTTCTCTTTTGTAATTCTTATATACAAAACAGCAAAATCCCTAAACCGTTCGATGTGATTTCGGATTCGTTTGTCCTTTAGGACAGTCATTCAGGTCAAACGCGACCCTTCACTTCCTCAGCCTGCCAGGCACAGAGAAGAATGAGAGACGTGGCTGAGGCGTCGCTTTGTGTCCACACAGATTCATTCTTCAGCGGTGGGTAGGTGGAACTTGAGGCGTTTTAACTGAATTCCGGTCTTGTTCGGCTCCATAAGGGCCTCCATTGTATGCAAATGCTCTATCAAAGAGCATATGACTTGGACCGTGCAGGGTGGCGGCGAGTGACGGGGACAATGTTTGCATTTCCAAATGCGGCCCTTCGGTCAGGCTGTACAGTGTAAATCCCCCGTTTCTGGATAAAGTTGTACCAGCACAACTGAAGGTAAATGATTTAACTCTTTATGTTGCCGATTGAACCGTCTAGATTGAGTTGGCGTTGGGTCCAGTAAAAGAGAAAGAAAAGAAAGAAAAAAAAAACGGCATTAAACTTTTGAAGGAACGAAGCTTTAGTCTTTACCGTATTTTGGATTTGATTCGTTTGATTAATGCACCGTGCGGACCCTGTTTAAGCTGAAGTAAATCTGATGTTCTCAGGTGCCGAAAGCCGCCGCTCATTTGCTCTTTATAGAGGTGCAGAGGCGGTCATGTGGCCTCGCCCAAAAATCTTGCGATTGGCCTCTGTTTTTGCGTCAGGTGGCAGCACGTGGCTCTAGAACATCGCCCGTGCTCTTTTAAGCACCGGATACGAACGGGACACTCCCAAACTGTCCGGTCGTTCAAAGTCTCCAAATGTCCGGGGTGCGTTTGGTAAACTTTTTTCAGTTCTTCTAAAGGTTTTGTAATGCAGGATGTTATTGATCAGGTTGATTGATTATAGCGAACAGTACTAACATTGTAATCTCAGGCTAGATCTCGCTTCTTAAAGATGCTCCTCTCTCTTGGACAGACCTGGAATCGAAAATGAACTGGGCGTCTTTTTACGCCGTGATCAGCGGTGTAAACAGGCACTCGACGGGCATCGGGCGCGTCTGGCTCTCCGTCATCTTCATCTTTCGCATCCTGGTCCTGGTGGTGGCCGCCGAGAGCGTATGGGGCGACGAGAAGTCCGGCTTCACCTGCAACACCCAGCAGCCCGGCTGCAACAGCGTCTGCTACGACCAGTTCTTCCCCATCTCCCACATTCGCCTGTGGGCCCTGCAGCTCATCCTGGTGTCCACGCCCGCCCTGCTCGTGGCCATGCACGTCGCCCACCGCCGGCACGTCGACAAGAAGATCCTGAAGCTGTCCGGACGCAACGCGCCCAAGGACCTGGAGCAGCTTAAGAGCCAGAAGTTTAAGATCACGGGGGCGCTCTGGTGGACCTACATGATCAGCATCGTTTTCCGCATCGTTTTCGAGCTGGTCTTCCTCTACATCTTCTACCTGATCTACCCCGATTTCAAAATGGTGCGCCTGGTCAAGTGCGATTCCTACCCCTGCCCCAACACGGTGGACTGCTTCGTGTCTCGTCCCACCGAGAAGACCGTCTTCACCGTCTTCATGCTGGCCGTGTCCGGAGTCTGCGTGCTGCTGAACGTGGCCGAGGTCCTGTACCTAATCGTCCGAGCTTGCGTACGCTACTTTCAGAAACCGGACGGAGAGTCGCAGGGACCCTGGATCACACAAATGCTGTCGCCGTACAAACAGAACGAGATCAATCAGCTCATATCGGACCACTCCTTCAAATCCAGACTCAATCTGGGCAGAAAGAGCCCGATGGAGAAGGGGGAGAGGTGTTCCGCCTTTTAGCCGTTTCTCTGTTCGATTAACCAGGAATAACAAGACTCAGTAATGTTTAGTCAGTCATAACGGATTTCAAATACCCTCCTAGCACCCGGGTTTACGTATGCATACGGTATGCTTTTTTTTAATTTTCGACATCTTTAGGATCAGTAGAACTTTTCTCGGTCGGTATGATCATCCTGTTTGGCTGAGAACGAATGAGGACGAAAGTGTCTAAGAACTATCAGCCAATATCGGCAGGGTCTCAGGAGGATATGGAGCGAGGGAGAGAGAGTGAGAGAAAGCTTTATTATTAAAGAAATATCTCTGATTTTATAATATGTAAAGTACATCATTAACATCTAATGCTTCTGTTGTGTAAAGTTTAATGCTCAAGAGTAAAAGCAGCCCGGGAACCGGATTCAAAATAGCGTGGAATTATGAAAGAAAAGCTTCCTAAAAGTCATTCTTTAAATAACTTTTTAAGAACGATCGGATTTTTTTTTTTCTTAACTCTTTCCTGCGAGAGTAACGTAAGGTGAGCTTTGAAACGGACCAACCTTCAAACAGTTTAGTTAGTGCAAGTAAGGAATGTATTTTATTTTTCTTCTGTTGCTTATTTCTTGCACCATCACCTTTATTCCTTGTTTTCTGCCAACGAAATAAAGGAAGGAAATAACAGAAATAAGGTTAATAAGGTTCTGATTTTGACCCTCAGCCATGTGTGAGTTTGATTTTCATCTCAAACGTTTCATATTTTCATGATTTGACCTACATTAAAAAGCGACGAAAGATCTCAAAGAAATAATTACGGTTTGCTTAGGATTAACATTTGTGAGGTTTTCTTTCTTTCTTTCTTTTTTTTAAAGAAACGCACACAAAAACATTCTTATGTAACTTTCTCACGTCCTCATCAAAGCACTTTGTCACAAAAGCTCTATTTTTGATTTTTTTTAATACCTTATCTTGGCAGAATGTCTAATGTTTACATCATTAATACGTGTGTTCAAGGCTGGAGGTTTTAGTGTTTATAAAAGTGAGAGGGATTTTAATTACGACTGCCGAATCAGATTTGCACTTTGTCAGATAAGAAACAATAAAGGTTTGAACGGCGACGCTCTCTGCAAGCACTTCTTCCTTTATTTCTTTCTTTGCTGATATGTAAACACTTCTCACACACTCCCGAGAGCCAGATTAGGGATTTACATTCGAGCGCTCTGGTTAAATGGCCTGTAATGTACTGGTTCCCACTTATAGACCAAATATTCCCTACAGGGTTCAAATCTGGACCTGATAAACCAGAAACTAATCTACTAACTTATCAACTAATGACTACTAACAAAATCTCAGCGATATCTTATATCAGAGCGACACGTTTAGTTCTCTTAAAAGGATTAAAAAAGTCACAGCCGGGGGTAAAAGCTTTCTCGTACTTTCTGCCCCCCTAGGCTATGGAATAACGTCCCCACTTTAGTTCCGGAATCAGGCTCTCCCCAAATGTTTAAGTCTAGGTTAAAAACGTTCTTATTTACGCAGGCTATTGGTTAGATTTAGACTATGACGCATGGCTCAGGTTGCCTTCTGGTTCTTCCCTTTCTAGCTATGCTGCTATAGTAGTGCTGCCGGAGTTTCACGCCGAACCTGGCATCAGTGATCATTAATAGACTACGTGTTCCCAACCCATAAGTAAAGACATTTTCCCTTTTCATTGTCTTAAATCTGTTTCGGTTATCAATTTCAACTCAAATTTTATTCCACTTTTAAATTGTATTGTTTATAAATTTTTACTATTACTACAACTTAATTACTCCATTTAACATCTGGGCCGCCCACGGAGGTCGGGTCCCTTTTTGAGTCTTGGTTCCTCCCGAGGTCTCTTCCTTCTTTATTCAGGGTTTTTTTCCTTGCCACTGTCGCCCTAGGCTTGCTCAGTTTGGGACTGGCCTCTTGCTAGTCTAAAGGTTTCTTCCTTGTAATGTTTAGGAAGTTTTCTCACGGTTTAAATCCCAATCTAAAATTGTACATCTGATCAAAGCGTTATAGAAATAAATCTGGCTTGACTCGGCCTGGCCGTTGTGGTTTAAGACAGGTTAATTGTGTAATTACCCGTGATTATTTCTAGTAATGTTGTCGTTCCTGAATGACAAAAAAAAAAATATATATATATATATTTTATAATCATGGCACTTTTTCGGAAATCTCCGAGGCTCCTGTGGCTTCAGAAAAAAAAAAACAGATTATCGATGGCATGCTTTTCCTGTATGATGTATTTATGAATAAGTAAACGCCCCCCCCATGCGTAAATCTTGTCGTTAAAGTGAAACAACAAATGCAATGCAGTTTCCTTTCAATATTAATCTGCCATTTTTTCTTTCGTCCAGAGATATCACAGTTGACCCCCTGCCTTAACTTTATAGAATAAAACCTTTTGTGGACGAACAAAACATTGATTAACGACCTATAACTCCGTCCTGGCGTGGTTGCCGGACTGCTACGGGCGTGTGTCTGTCCCCAGTTGGTTCACGTTTGGCAGGATGGGAACTGAAACGGCTTCTGATTTTATCTGCTGCTGATATGACCTGCTGCTCTGCTCGTGATTTTCGTGGTGGTGGTTGTCGCTTCGGGGCTGAGCACAGGGTCCACACACTCTCCAGTGATAGGAGAGCCTAAGGCTATATTTAGTCCGTGGCCTTGGGTCAGTTTATAGCCGCCTGATTGGCCGCCCACCTCGGCACTTCAAATAAGCAGCGAGTGGCGAGTCTGAGAGTTTACATTGCAGAGAGTGCCATGTGCCAAATTTAATCACGCACACCAAGATGGGGGACGGCAGGAACCCCCGCAAGTGTTTTCATCAGGTCTGGATCTGCTTGAACGAACAGCAAACAGTCTGAACCTCAGACAGGAAACACGGAATCCGCTGACGGTGATCAGAAGCAGATTGAGCCGAGCCAGGGTGCATTTCGGAGCTGCTCCGACAGGCCTGAGTTCAGGTTCACATGGATCTACGCTTCAGGCCTGTGGTCCAGCGCTGGAGATGGCTTCTCTGAGGAGGAGGTGGGTCTCCATCTGTTCAGTGTTGACTAATATCACTAACGATGTCCATTTGTAACACGTGTAATACAAACAGACAGTGAAATACTGGCTCAAGAGAGGAACTGTTTCACAGTTTTCCACCAAGTGCTGTTTGCACCTGACCTGATATTTTTGGGCACACGGGCTGAGCTGGTGGATTAATAAAGAGCAGTGACTTGTAGGCTTTTCCTAAGTGCTTTTACAGGCTTTAAAACTCTTTGCTCGTTTCGTTTTACCGCCTCACGTCAGCACTGTTGTGGACGTTACTCAAAAACACAACAGTTCAGTACAAACCGTTCATTATTTCTTTTAAAACCTAACGGGGTTGCTTAACACATTCCCTCCTGGATAAACTTATTCCCTTTTTCAGCTTCCTCATGACTCCACTCTGTTTACTGTTTACTAAATAAATCACTCCCTTTCTCCAACATAATGTTTTATATTTACAGTGGAGGAAATAACGATTTGATCCCTTGCTGATTTTGCACCTTTGCCCACTTACAAAGATATGAAAAGTCTCTCCTTTTAAGACTAGGTTTGTTTTAACAGTGAGAGACAGAATATCTAAAAGAAAATCCAGAAAATTACATTGTATAAAATATATATATAAACTGCATTGTGCAGAGAGGAATAAGTATTTGACCCCTCTACCAAACAGGACAAAACCCCTTGTTGGCAAGCACAGCAGTCAGATGGTTTTTTGTAGCTGATGAATTAGGAATTCTGGTCCAGCCCTCTTTGCAGATCATCTCTAAATCATTAAGATTTTGAGGCTGTTGCTGGGCAACTCGGGCCTTCAGCTCCCTCCATAAGTTTTCTATGGGATTAAGGTCTAAAGACTGGCTGGGCTGCTCCATGACGTTAATGTGCTTCTTTTTGAGCCCCTCCTTTGTTGCCTTGACTGTATGTTTTGGGTCATTGTCGTGCTCAAAGTCCCAGTCACGACCCATTTTTGATGTCCGGGCCTGCACATGGGCCTTCCTGAGCAGGGGGACGTTGTGGCCACGGCAGGATTATAATCCATTACGGTCTAATGTGTTACCAAGGGTTTTCTTGGCGACTGTGGTCCCAGCTGCCTTAAGTTCAGTACCAAGTTCACCCCGTGTCGTTTAAGGCTGATTTCTCACCTACCTCATGATCAGGCATACCTCACCAGGTGAGATCTTGCATTGAGATGGTGTCTCCTTCTCACCCAGCGTCTTACTTATGGTTTTGTAGCCCATTCCAGCCTTGTGCAGGTCTATGATCTTGTCCC
>JAYJMA010000003.1:764586-791797 GCA_036873895.1 Parotocinclus cabessadecuia
TATATACACCACTCAAATGAAAATGAAAATATCCCATAATGAAATGCATTGGAAATATGTATTGGCTAGTCGTGTTTAAAAAAAAATCACATATTGGAATTGGGCAAGAAGACTGCAGTTGGCACATCTCTAGTCTTTGCCTTAACCAGCACCTTTTTTAAATTTTTTTTTTATTTTATTTTTTTAACTCATATTGATTATAGTGATTCATGTGCCAACTGATTTGACTAGAAGCAGTAACTGTAGGAAGTAGCAACTACCGGTAAATAAAACATCTGCAGTATAGCTGCTTACAAACACTGGCAATACAGCATGTTGTTTTCCATCTTCCTTTCTTTCATTTCCTCTGTCAGCTCCTGCTTTGGTACCTTTTCTTTTCTTCAGACGTCTTCTTTTCTTAGTTCACTCATTTTATGTGTCTGTCTGTTCAGCTGGCTCTACAGAAACAAGCTGTGGAGAGAGACCTGGAGGAAATGCGGGGCAAGCTGAAAAACACACAAGCTGAATTAACAGAGGTTCAGAAGAGTGAGGCTAGGCTGCAGGCAAAACTAATGGTATGACATCCTTCCTTTACCCTGAGGTGGAAATACACTGTTAATGTATTGCTTCAGTAAAACTGCAAAAGAACTAAGATTTGCTCAGACAGAGGATCTCTTGCACTCATTAACCTGAGATTGTCTGTGTAATGTTTATCAGTACAACAATTTACAACAAAATCATTGACTCCATGCTCAATTTTCAGACTTCTTATTTTTTAATCTAGCATAGAACATGAATGTTCTATTACCATCAAGGTGTGGGTGAAACCAGGCATTGTTTGTGATTGGTCAGTAAGGGGCATATCTAGGTTCTTACTGCTAGGTGCAGACTGAGTGGCAGTATGAATTAATGAATATTAAAGTTAGATTTGAGTCTAGCTTTATTATTAATTAATCCATACTGCCACTCATTTAACTAATGAAATAAACAAACTTAATATATCAGTACCATAGTAATATAATTCAAATGTATTACAATATTATTATTACAATATAATTATATATATATATTTACTTGTGGAGTCTGCATGTTTATTGATGTGTAAACTTTGTGTGGCACAGAAATTGCCATTTATACTTATTGTGACGTGAAAATATTCAATCATTTTATATGTGTGTCTGTGTGTGTCTGTCTGTGTCTGTGTGTGTGTACACAGTCATAGTCGAAATTGTTGGCACTCTGAAATCTTTCCAGAAATTGTAGTATTTATCCCATAAATGTATTACGATTACACATTCCTTGTTATACACATGTTTTTCTCTGTGTGTATTGGAACAACACATAAAAATAGAAAAAAGTGACATATAATTTCATTCAAAACCATCCAAAAATGGGCCAGATAAAATTGTTGGCACCCTCAACTTAATGTTTGGTTGCACACCTTTTTGAAACAATTACTGAAACTAATCGTTTCCTAGAACCATCAGCATGTTTTTTGCACCTCTTGCCTTCTCCCACCCTCTTGCGTGCCTTCTCCCAACAGCAATTTTAAGATCTCTCCACAGGTGTTCAATTGAATTTACATCCGGACTCATTGCTGGCCACGTTAGAACTCTCCAGTGCTGTGTTTCCATTCATTTATGGATGATTTTTTTAAAGTATTTCTGGGGTCATTGTCCTGATGGAAGACCTATGACCTAGGATGCAAAGCCAGCTTTCTGACACTGGGCTCTACATTGCGACTCAAAATCCATTTATTAATCTTCAGTTCTCATTATGCCTTGCACACAGTCAAGGCACCCAGTACCAGAGACAGAAAAACATCTTTGAACCGCCACCATATTTGACTGTAGGTACTGTGTTCTTTTCATTGTAGGCCTCACCCTGTCTTTGGTAAACAGTCGAATGATGTGGTTTACCAAAAACCTCTATCTTGGTCTCGACTGTCCACAAGTCAATATCCCAGAAGGAAGATTTTGGCTTAGTCACATACATTTTGGCAAACTGCAGTCTAGCTTTTTTCACTGTCTGTCAGCAGTGGGGTCCTCCTGGGTCTCCTGCCATAGCGTTTCGTTCGCACTGACACTGGTACACCTTGAGGCTACAGGACAGCTTGAATTATTTTGGAACTTGATTGAGGCTGCTTATCCACCATCCCCACTATCCTGCGTTGCAACCTTTACATTTTTCTTACATTGGGCTGTAAACATCTTGATTGTGTTGCACACTGTGGACAAAGGAACATAAAGATCTCTGGAGATGGACTTGTAACCTTGGGATTGTTGGTATTTGTCCATAATTATTATTCTGAAGTACTTAGACAGTTCTCTTCTCCTCTTTCTGTTCTCCATGCTTAGTGCGGCACACATAGACACACCTTGGAAATATTGTGTCAACTTCTCTCCTTATCTTATTTCAAGTTTAATTATTGTATTGCCCACATCTGTTACTTGCCTGAGGTAAGTTTAAACGAGCATCACATGTTTGAAGCAAAGGTATTTACCCACAATTTTTAAAAGGCGCCAACAATTTTGCCAGGCCCATTTTTGGAGTTTTGCATGAAATCTTGTTCCAATACACACAAATGAAATAAGCATGTGTACAACAAAACGTGTACTTGCAATACATTTCTGGGATAAATAGTTTAGAGGTGCCAACAAATTCGCCCAAAACTAACTGTCTATCTGCCTCTCTCTGTCTATCTGTCCATCCGTCTGTCTAGTCTTTAAATCCTTGAGAACCTTGTGTGTGTGTGTGTGTGTGTGTATATATAAATACATAAAACCTTGTCTGTGTCGCACTGAAATAGCCACTGATGCTAAAAGCGACGTAATATAAACAAATCACCTAATTAAGATTTGGTACAATTCTCTACGCTGAATTATCACAACTCATTCACATGACCGATTAAACAATTACATGAACCATACAATATTTTGGCAAAGCAAGAAAGTAGCAAGTCTAAAATATGTTGGGTACCATATATATATATGTGTGTGTGTGTGTATATATATATATATATATATATATACCAAATATAGGTCGACGTAATCAACTCCTTTCTTTGGGAACATATTATTTTAATTGGATTTTTCTTCGGCTTGACTGGGCCTTGGAGCTCCCGTCTTTACAAAATAAATTGTGTATAATTCGTCTACATTGAAATGTAATATCAAAAAGGGGAACAAAAACCTTTTCAACTTGTTCAAACCCTATTGTGGGAAGATTTCTTCTTAAATTTCCAGATGACAATAAAACTTGCAATGCAGTATTATATACTATGAATATTATACCAGAAACCACTGCAAGCAGAAGCATACACTGGACAGCACGGCATTCTACCGCAGGGCCATGTATCATGTGGTTGGTTCTACCTCCATTTATATAATTATTGTGGCTAGGATAATGTTCAGAATACATTTAAAGATTTGTTGAACAGAATATTTTAATCATCTGTATTTGTATCCCAGCAGTAAATTGTTTCCTTTTTCTGCATGTCTGCAAACACACTCCACGTTTGTTCAGTGGTCGCATAACAATTTGAAGGTTTTTTTCTTTTTGCAAATATTAATTATTGTCATTGTAATGTATTTCCTATCTTCTCCTATAGGAGTCGCTAAAGGAAAACGAAGCCCTAAATGTGTCTGTTGAGCAGTTAAAAAAGAGGGAGAGAAGCCTTGAAGCAGAGGTGAAGAGACTTACTGAAGAGTTAGCTGAAGCACTGAAACTCCTCAAAGAACTGCAGGGTAAATAAATTTGACAGTTATTGGTATTATGGTAATGCTATACGGACAAACATATCTGATGAATGTTTGCAGCACTTTGTTGAATATATGCCCACAAGAATAGGATATAAGTGTATTTGCATAAATATGGCCTAAAAGTACCTTAAGATTAGAGGTGGATAAAGAGAGCTCAGAAACAAGACAAAATATTTTACTTGGTCATTTATTCATTGATGTTTGTAGCTTGTTGCTTTCAGTCTTTAGTTGAACACCCTTGTGCAGCAGTATGTGCAACAAAATGTTTATGATTACTTTTGACAAGTCATGCATATATGATTGGAGTAATGTTAACCCAGTCCTCTGCAGAAACCGGCTTTAGCTGTGGCAGGTTGGTGGATTTCCTCATATTTTTTGTCCATCAGCAGCACTTCTGTCAGATTAGAGTCTGAAAATTGACTTGGCTGCACTGACATTATCTTTATTATTGCTACATGACCCACATTCTCTTGAGATTTCGTTCAAGGACAGAAGTCCTGAATTTGCTTTAATTGAATTATTGCCTGGCCGTCCTGTCGCAGATACAGGAAAACAGAAACAAAGCATGATGTCTTCAGAAATCTCCTTTGTACATGCCATGGTACACTTCCACAAAAGTGTTCTCAGTATCAGATTTGATTGATATCTGATATGTAAATACAACAAGATGTCCATGCATAGCTTATTGTCATCCCATTGATTGAGAACACTTCTTTCCTTTCCTTGCGGTTCAAGTTCCGCTTGATGCGGGGTCTGTTCATACCCGTGAAGACGCGACGAGGGAACACTTTGACCGACGTATCGCATCACCTATCGTCAAAGACCCACACACACAAACACAAGTCCGTGCCAATTTAGAGACACCAATTAACCTAACACTCATGTCTTTGGAATGTGGGAGGAAACTGGAGTAAACCCACACAGACACAGGGATGGCATGCAGACTTCACACAGAAAGGACCCAAGCTGCTCCACCCTGGGATTGAACCCGGGACCTTCTTTCTGTGAGGTAGTGGTGCTACCCACTGAGCCACCACACTGCCCAGTGATTGAGGACACTTGAAATATTCAAATGTTAAATGAACATCTAATCTTAGACATTCACTTTACTTTTTATTTTTTCTCAATAAATAAATAAGTATATATATGCAGGTATATGAATGTAATGACGACATATATAAGTGAGCACAGAGCACTAGAGCAAAAGGATACATTTATTGATGAAAACTGGAAAGGAATCTCTATTGCCACATTAGGCTGCCTCTAGCCTGGATACAAGATGAGATATGATTTGAGAATTGGAGGCAAATAGTTTCCATATTGTATCTTGTGGCAAAATGTTCCCACTGATGCTGCAGCTGCGCCTGTAGATCCTGCACCCTCGTAGGTTTCTAAAGCTGGCGACCCAGCTGGTCCCGTAAAATGCAATCTTGGAAATCGGGCAGGCCCAGCAATCCATGTTTCTCGTTCTGTACCCACACTGGTGAATTTGCTTCTCATTTATTTTGTTCTTATATGTTTTGTTTTAACGGACACACAATCTAAAAGTAACGACTGAGTTCACATTATGTAGTGGAGTCAAAAGTAAGATATTTGACATAGCATTTTAGTGGTGTCAAAGTAAAAAAGTCACCTTAATTGCAATCTACCTGTGTTAAGTTTGTTGGACATGATTTAGTAAGACACATTTGCCTGTAGAAGGTCAACCATCACTGCAGCATTTCACCAATCTGGGCTTTATGGCACGATAACGTACATTGCTCACAGAAATTGGAGGATATTTAATTACGGTATCCCTAATTTTTGAGTCCTGGTCGTTCTAACCTTCTTCCATTTACAAATTATGTAAACAATTATATAAAAAAATTGGTTTATAATATGGTGTGTGTGTGTGTATACTGCATATACACTACTCACAAAAATATAACAAAATAATTTCCCCTAATTATTGTGAGCAGTGTGTATATTTATTTATTCATTCATTTTTCTGGTTGAAATTAGAATAAATGACTTATACGATAACTTGCATTTATCTCTTTCCATTATTCAGCCAAGCTTGCAGTTCCCCCTCCACAAGAGACTTCTCGTTCCTTCACTCCTCTTACTGGAGACAGCTTCAACTCTGTTCGCTCTATTCCTTACGAACACTCACAACCTATTCAGCACTCCGCTCTGAGAAAGAAAGCCCAACAAATTGAGAGAGTAAGAGGATCAGACAAGCCCGGTCCTTTAACGTATCCTTCTGACAGAGAACCTGGTGAAGGCATTGATTCAGAGGAAATCGGTGAATTTGAGTCTAAAGATTCCCCATCATTGAGCCTCAGTGTACAAGAACGAAAGCATTGTGAAGCAGGAAGGTCTGGTGAATCAGGAGGGGAGAGCTCCATTGCAGAACTAGACACCGGGATAGAAGACACAGACACAGAGTCTTACATGTCTGATTCCATAAGTGATCGTGTGTTTAAAGATGATATCCATTGTGAGTTAGGTAACTCAAAGGGAAACAGAACAGGAGAACATAAACGGAACACGGCATCTCTCATGGAATTGAAAAAAGAGAATGCTATTCTTCGGGATGAGCTTAAGGACATTAAACGGGAGTTGGGGCAACGTCTGGAAGATCTTGAAACTCAGAGGCGATCAGAAAGTGAGGCTAGAACCAAACTGAAGCAACTAAGCAAGAAGCACTCGAGCCAGGCAGAGCAACATCGCACCAAGGCCCAGGAGCTAAAGGAGAAAGGGAGCAAGCTGGAGGCACAGTTGGAAGTGGAAAAAAAGGAATGTGCAAGACTACGGGAAGTGATTGGCACTTTGGAGAGTGAAGCTGAACAAAGACAGAAAGAGGGCGAAAAACAAGAGAAAGATACCAAAGAGGAGACCATGAAGGTCAGAGAGGCCTTGGCTGAGATGAAAAGAAAGAAAGAACAACTTGAAGAGGATAGGGAAACAATGCATCAGGAACTTCGGATGCTGCAGTCTGAACTTCTGCAGGAACGAGAGGAGAGAGAAAGGGAAAGGGAGGAGGAGAAGAAATGTTGCAAGCACAATGAAGTAGAGGAACTAAAGATTGCAGAACTTCAAGCAGAAATAGACCGGTCTGCCACAGTGGATGAAAAGAATGTGATAAATAGCATGCCTTTAACATATCTGCAACTTGGGAATCAACCGAACACTACAAATGAGGTTACTGCATTAGAAAATATGTTACCTCCTAATGCTAATATTTCCAACCTCCAGAACAAAGACCCAAATATACCCTTGCTTACTGAACACGATACTGGGTCAGACTCAAGGAAACACTCACTAGAAGAGCAGGAGAGAACAGCAGGAAATCCTGATCAAGCGGAGAGCAAGGATTTAGACAGCACTACGGTTTTGGTTTTGGAATTGGAACGTATGAGAATACACAGAAACAAGGAATCAGAGAGGGCAAAAAAGGCACAGAAAAATTTTGAAGCTCTTCAGAACCAAGTTACTGGTCAAACCCAGCAGCTAACCCTGGCTTTTGAGAACCAAAGCAAGCACATTGAAGGTTTGTTGAGGGAACTAGAAGAGAGAGATGCTGCCCTCCAGAGACAAGGAGAGGAACTACAGCTATGTCGAGAAGAGCTTACATTGTACAAAGCAGACAAAAGGATAAGAGGGGTTAACAGCATGACCTTAAACACTGAGCAGGTTCACCAAATCTCTGTATATCCAGCCTGTGATCGTCATGTTGGCGAAGCTGCTTTAAGCACAGGTGAAATAACTACACTAGAGACTTCTCAGACCGCAAGTAACAAACCAATACAGCCTCATCATCAGCACTTTACAAATATGCTGGTAGTGGATGAGAGTGATAAATATAATGCTGCTATAGATAAGTCATGTATGAAAAACATGGCTTTAGGTACTAAGGAGGATCTGTCAATACAAAACTTAGATGCCCATGCCAGAGACTCTGCACACTGTATGGAAATCACTGGTGAAAAGGAACTACTGAAAGCATTGACCACTGCTCAGGAAGGCAGTGCTCATGTGGTTGACAGTAAAGCTAAAGATACAGATAGCTCTGTTATATCAGGTCCCATTAAGCGCCTAGAAAATCCCACAAATTACACAGGTGCCTTGAAGACTATAATAAATGAATTACATCAACAGCATAGCGAGCTGGCTCAGCTGAAGGTCAAAAATGACCAGCTCCCTCTGCAGCTACAAGAAGTGTCAGTGCAGGATTACCTGACCCTCAAGCAGGAAAATGAACACCTAAAATTAAAACTGACACTACTTGACACTGAGCCATGTTTATCAGAAGAACCACCACAACCAGAACCTGGGTCTACTTATTTGACAAACAGTGAAGACGAGACTGCAACAGCCAAAAATGAAGCTGGCAATTCTGTTGATATCCCAAATCTAGAGGAGAAAGTGGGATTAAGTAGGAGGTCTGAAAATGGAATAAGTGACACTAAAGTCGTAGTTGGATATGTACATGAAACAAGTGGCAATGAGGCATGTCCTTCAGCACAAGTTCACTCTATTCTGGAACAGGTACCCTTTTCCATTTCTAACATTGCTTTTGTGCTTGGTACTATATTGTGGCTGTTCCTGAGTTCCACCAAAACATTGTGAAACTAAGATCCTTGTCTTTTCTTAGAATGTCTTTTAAATTTATTTTGGACACGTCAAAACCTGTCGTTTAATATATTAACCCTGCAGTGACCATTGATTGGCTAAAAACAAAACTTGGAGCTTTACCAAAATTGTGGTTAAAATAATTCATATATATTTCAGCTGAGCACTTAGGGTGAATAATTGATCAGTAAAACTGAACAAGACTTTCAAAATAATTATAATGTTCATAAAAACTACAAAGTAATTAAAATTGTTTGCTTCACTGTCCTTCGTTTTGCAGTATGTGGGTTCTGTGGATCATTTCATAAGAGTCATTAGCCAAGCAATCGTTCTTTGTGTGGGTTATTGGTAATATAATATTATATTATTAACTTTTTATCTTTTACCATAGCACTTTTTAAAATGTTGGATTCAGCCACATTTTTATTTTGGTGCATAAAAATAGCATTAGGACTCTCACACTGAACATCATTCGTTAAAGAAGTTGCTCTGGATAAGGGTGTCTGCTAAATACTGTAAATGTAAACAGCATAACATTATTCTGTGTTAAACTGCAGTTAGCCTAAGGGGAAAAAAGGGTTAAGGTACTGGACTATGGACCTGAATAGATTTGATGGTCCAGGGTTCAAGTCCCACCTTGGCCAAGCTGCCACAGGTTTTTAAACATGGCCCTTAACCCACCATTGCTTGAATTGTAAGACTGTTCCCATGGTATAAAATGCAGTGTAATAACAGAAGTGTAGTTACAGCACTGCTCTGTGAAGTCAATACATGTATGAAGTCATAAAACAATCATACAGACATTATAAGCAGAGTATTAAAATAGAAGCATATTTGTTTTGTTCAATTTAAATGCATATCCTGATTCCACTATCAGCCCCAGGGATTATAGGGGCTTACTATTATGCAACCTCATGTGAGTTGTCATGATGAAAAAGGGGGTGCTCACAGCTTTATTTTAAAAAGGTGATCATGTGTCTAAGGGATGGAATAATAATTGTCTTCCTTTGCTTAACCAACCAGTGCTGTGGTATTTTAGATGTACCCAATAAAGCTTATGAAAAGGTGATTACCTAGTCTTGTGTAAACCACAGACGCCCTATATAAACTTAGAACTCTTGGCAATAGGAATGAAGTTACACTTGAAACAATCTACACAAAATCAACCTGGCTTGAAAGGACTCCTACACAATATCCACTAAACAAAACAGATCAAACAGCTTTAACGAGATGCCGTATAGGTCACTTAGCCTTAACACACACCATTAACTCCTTCTTGGGGAAGATGTGCCATTTTACTGTAACTGTTTTGTACAGTTTACATAAAACATCATTCTATAGAATGCAGTGCAACTGATGATTGACAGTAATGTCTATAATGTGAAATATATAATATAATGACTATAATATGAAAGAGCTATTTGAACATAACTCCCCGGAATAGCTGAACTTTCTAGACCATCTAATGATCAAATGGCCGATTATACCATATTGTATCATCCTTTTAGTCTATCCGAAACTTAATTTAATGCCATCTACATATCCTATCTAAGTAGGAATGGCAATAAACCCAAACAAACAAACTTCCAAGATTTCTAGCTACAGTTCTATACAATTAAATTCGGACATGGAGTTGATGTTTATGTTATTTCTCTTCTTTTCTCCCTGTCAGCTGCAGGATCTGCAGACTCAGCTTCAACTGCTCTCTGAGCAAAACAAAGTACAAGCTGAGGAGCTGCAGCTCTGGAGAGTCTCTGCCATGTCACCTGGTGAGACCATGGAAAAGAAAAGCAGCCCTATAGTCCTGGTGCGAGAAGAGCAGCTAGTACTTTCATGTAGCCCTACTGAGCTACACACCCACAGCAAAAACAGCAGGTACCAATTGAGTTAAGAGTTTGACTAGTATTTGTTATAGTTAAGTATATAATATCGAAAGTCTATAGCCTTCATTTTGCATGTGTTTATGAAATGTATTTATAAGGGCACTTAAGGCAAATAATGGTAGTTGTCTTGGTAAAATCATGCTGGCTGATAGCTGTTTATGTTGTACAGTAAATGCATAGTGGTTGGGTCCACATTACTTTGAGCTTTTTTTCCCCCCCCAGAAGCTTGGTACAGCCTGGAGGCCATTGTGGGTTTGAGGCCATAGACCACCATCAAGATGATCAAAGTCTGTTAGAACAGACGACAGAGAATGTGAAGCCTATTACAAAGACCATATTAAAGGTAAGTTAGCATTCCTTACTGTTTGTGTATACAGTATGTGTGTTATATAAATGTGCGTGGTGTATACACACCATTTCAGAAATGTCAAATTTCTCTGATTAACATCCTGCATTATTTAAGAGTGTTTGCTAGGTGTAATTTCATTTACTTTGAATTTTTTTATGTACGCTGCTAACAACTAAGGGATATTTCGAAATGCATATAAAGCGAGGAAAAAATATTTTATTTGGTTTTGTTTAGTTAAATAAGACAGAACAGCAAATGCAAAGTCAAAGAAAGCTGTTTGATTATGCAAATGAGATGCTAACTGGATGAGAGTGCCACACATTGATTGGTCACTAAAGTGTATGATCACCCAAGACTGGCAAAACTCCCTGACAATGATGGATGATGGGGCATGAATAGGATCAGATTGTTCAGTAGACCATGTGGGATCCTCTGCCACTCGTCATTCCATGTGTTCATTTCCTTTCTTGTCTGAAGCGTGCATGCATATATATACATACATACACATACACATGTGTATATATATATATATATGTATGTATATCATGGCATGGGGCATTTTATATGCTCTAATACAAGGCCACACCATCCGCATCTTGTCAGCAGCCTGCTTCAATAGTCAAAACAATATTGGTCTTCACGTTCTCCTGACCTGAACCCTACGTCTGGCAAACCGTCAAATGCCTCCCACAATACTTTTTGAGCTGGAAGCTGCCCGGGAGCAAGAGTGGCATAGGATCTCACGAGAACTGCTGAATAATCCGATTTAGTCTATGCTCCATCACTGTCAGTGTGTTTGGCAGTCTTGGGTGACCATACACCCTACTGAACAGCGAATGTGTGACACTCACAGTGATACAGTTTGACATGCTTTGTTTAATATAATTTGTTTAAAATTATGGGATTTTCTTTCTCTCACAAGGAGCGGTCAAATAAAATGTTGAGAAAATATGGTTAGTATATGGGAAGTTTGTGATTTTATGCCCCTGACTCAAGATACCAGCATCACTGTTAATTATTCTTAATCAACTGAAAAATTTTGTTTTGCTTTTTTTTAAATCAGGAACTAGTTACACATGGTGATGGTGTAATTAACAACACAAATGATGACCGTAAAAGGATGGGATCCACAGGTGCCTTATTCTGCGGAACAAAAGAAATAGATGATGAGCACGCTTTACCTCAACTCACAAAAACGAGTAATGATGCTCATTCACATGAGAGTCAGTCACATAAAAAGAGTTTTGCATTAGAAAACCAAGAGGATGTTTCGTCCAAAGCCACAGCAAATACCAAAGTAATAGATCCAAAGCTTAATACAGCACTAGTAAAGGGTAAAGATCCGTATATGCCTAATCTTGGACATGATGAAACGGTTATTGTCGCACAACATGGTAACGCTCCAGTAAGATCACCTAAGGAATCTGTATTACAAGAGGGTTGTGCTGTTGTAACAGTGTTTGACCAAGATGGCAGTCCAAATCAAGCCAGGACTGAAGAATGGAAGTGTGTGTGCAATCAGACAATTGATGAATGTAACAAGTTTAAAGTAAAGAGTTGTCTCCACCACAGTAAACAAAGCACCCTCCCTGCCACCTCACAGACCAACAATGATCAGTCAGTGCTCCTCCAGCAGGGATCTAGTGACCTCAGTTCCAACTCCCAGACCAATGCCGAAAATATGTTTGGACTGAGAGACCTCACTGGCAGTCCTCAGCCCAACAATGAAGAAATTATGCTTTTCCATCAGGAACCAACCCTCCTCACTGCCAGACCCCAGACCAACACTGAACAGGTGACACTCCTCCAACAGGGACCCAGCATCCTCGATGCCAACTTGGAGAGCAATGGTGAAAATAGGATGCTCCTTCAGCATGGACAGAGTGTCCACACTGCCAACCCTCAGACCAACAACCAACAGATGATGCTCATCCAACATGGTCATACCATTCTGTCTTCCTCCCCCCAGAGCAATGCTGAACATAGGAGTGAAGAGACGACACTCAATCAGGGACACAGCATCCTTACTGCCAGACACCAGACCAACTCTGAACAGGTGCTCATCCAGCAGGGGATGAGCATCCCCCCTGCCAGCAACCGCAACAAAAATGAACAGAAAATGCTGCTACATCATAGACAGAGCATTTTACCTTTCACCCCCCAGACCAGTGCCGCTCAGACCCGATCTCAGATTCAGACATCGTGTGCTTTCACTTCCAGCCCCCAGACCAATAATGAACAAATGATGTTCCTTCACCAGGGATCAAGCGTCCCCACTTCCAGCCCCCAGACCAGTGCTGAACATGCAGTGCTTATCCCCAGGGAGCCAACTGTTCTCCCTGCAAGCAAACATATCAGTGCTGAACATACCATGCTCCTCCAGCAGGGATCAAGCGTCCTCACTGCCAGCCCCCACATCGACCCTGAACAGATGATGCTCCTCCAGCAGGGATCCAGCGTCCTCACTGCCAACCCCCAGATCGACCCTGAACAGATGATGCTCCTCCAGCAGGGATCCAGCGTCCTCACTGCCAACCCCCACATCGACGCTGAACAGATGATGCTCCTCCAGCAGGGATCCAGCGTCCTCACTGCCAACCCCCACATCGACAAAGAACAGTCTCTGCTCATCCAGCAGACACCGAGCGTCCTCACTACCCCTGACCATACCAGCAGTCAACACACAGTGTTCATCCAGCATGGTCAGAACATTCTACCTTCCAGTTCCCAGACTGATGCCACTGATACAATGAGAGGGAGTGTTCTCACTCCCAGTCCCCAGATTGGCGATGAGCAGACAGTGCTCATCTATAAGGGACAGTCTCTCCACTCTGCCAATACTCAGATTAGTGCTGAACTGTTGATGCCACTCCAGCATGAACCAAGTGTTCGCCCTGCCACCGCCCAGACAAACACTGAACAGACACTGCTGACCCAGCATGATCAGCCCATTCTCCATGCCACTCACCAGACTGAACAAACAATGTTCTTCCAGCAGAGACCAAGCATTCTCCATGTCAGCACCCAAACTAATACCGAACAGATGATCCTCCTCCAGCAGAGCCCGAGCGTCCTCCATGCCAGCACCCAGACCAATATTGAACCCACGATACTCCACATGCAGAGGCCAAGTGTCTTCGATGCCAGCACCCAGACCAGTGTTGAACAAATCATGTGCAGTGAAGAACTGAAGGAACAGGAAGAGAAGGTCACCGGTTCAGTTCCTTTCTCTTCTGGCCCTTCATCAGACACAGAGAAGCTCTTGATTTCCAGCTCATTCCCTATCTCAGCTAATCCAGCCCACTTGGCCGAGCGGATCAGACGTAACCGAAGCCGCATGTCTGCAGCATATGATGACACGGAGTATGAGCCTTATGGCCTGCCTGAAGTCGTTATGAAAGGTGGGCAGTGCTTATACACTACCAACTACTGTTGCATTAAATGTTTGGCCATTTTGCCAAATGGTAGATTAGCCTAGCAATTTAAATGCCCAGTCATAATTTCCAACAGCATCCCATTTTAAAGTTTTCAAAAAACACATTTTTATACTGTTATGGAGTGGCAGAATGCTAATGCAGTTACAGTGTAGTGCTTTCTGAACTTACAGTCAAGTAGAGACACGTTTATGTTAATTGGTTGTATTTTATCCTCGTTAGTTGGTTGTTTTGTTTTTTTTTTTTCTTAGTTTTTGGCCTGGGCCACCTCAAAGGCCAGATCTTATTTCTGGGCATATATTTATATTTGGAAATTATAAGTAAACTTACTTATACAATTATTAATTCTGTAAATCTCATCCCTCCAAGAATCTTAAAGCTTATGTTAATAAAGCTGACTTTGCAATTTAAAATAATTCATTTTTTATACACGCCTTTTCTGCAGGTTTTGCTGACATCCCCAGCGGACCTGCTTGTCCATACGTCTTGCGCCGAGGCCTTCTGGGAACTGATGCCTTACCTCTGTCACTCAGAGAAGCCCCAATAAAAGAGGAAGATAATAATGAAGATATAGACCCATAGCCCACTGTTAGGTACATAATTATACACGGATACACTATATTTATCCATAAACGTTTAGCCCCCAGATATAAATGGCTGCATGCAAAAATACACCCTGGATGAGGCACCTCACAGACCAACACTATAGAGTTGTAGAGTTCCATAACGGCACTACCTGGAAATCCTCTAAGCCCAGCCCAAAGTTCACCCTTTTAATTAGTTGTTTAATTTCTTCAGTTGTCTGTTTTCTACATCATGGGAAGCATACATTCAAGGACATTCCATAAATAATCAGTGGTAGTAGGATGGGTTGTACTGAAACCATCAATAGCTCTTAGTATTAGACCTTTAATCAACAATTAATCCAGTTGTCATTGTTAGCAAGATCACCTCACCGCTCCAGATATCCCAAGTTTGATCAAGGGGGGCTGTGTGGAGTTTGTATATTGTCCCTGTGTTTGCATGGCTTTTCTGTGGATACCCCCACATTCTAAAGTCAAGCATTGGTTCTCTAAATTGGCAGTTGTGATGGGTTTAAGTATTGATATAAATTTGCTCCATTCTTGAATAGTTGCCGTTGTGACAAGCAGTCTTATTTTCTGGTGTAATCCAAAAGAGGAAGGGTTTCCAATTTTGAGCCTGGTTCCTCCCAAGTATCTTTGTTATTCGTCTCAAGGAGTTTTTCTTTGCCTCTGTTAACACTGCCATGCCTATCTTGCTCATGGGAATTGTTTGAAAGCAGCTTTACAAAATCTACAAAAAATTTAGAAAATATAACTACTATAAGAAATGCTATAACCTTTAAGATGAAATCATGTCGCAACTGTGTGCCAAGATCAAGGTGACCCACAGTCTAGTGGAAAGCCTTTTCAGAAGACTGAACCTAGTGTACAGCAGAAAATACCCATGTTATGGTTGTTATTTTCGGCTGCATTGGAGATTTGGACTGTATACAGGTAGGCTACTTTCCGCTTTACGATGGCCCGATGATATTTAGATTTCACAATGTGAATCTGAAAATGAACATAAATCCACATTCAACTGTACTCTGAGGTTTTTTTTTCAAGCGAAGCATTCTCTCCTGAATTCAGGAAAGGAAGTTAGGTAGGTTACACTATAATATACAATCACTCGCTCTCATATCCGCTTGCTGTTGGCCAGGGAAAGCTGGTGAATAGTCGGATATAGAGTGCAAGGCAGGAGCAATCCTAGACCAATCCATTGTAGCTTGATGTATACAGTATATTAGACTCCTCAATTTACGATCAAGTCAACCCATTATGGATTTGAACTTGCACCCATCGTAAATTGTTTATGACCTGTAGCTTACTTTGTAGGGGAGTTGTCTTTTTGTAACTCATACATCTGTGCTTAAATCAGCTTCTTGTAAAATTTTGTTTTGTCTTTATTTTGGTGCTTTTCTTAGGCTTTAGGTTTGATCGGGAGACCAATTTGAAGCTGCAGGTCTGCTCGTGAACATGGCCTGCCCATGGGGAGATCCACTAGTGAATGCTAGCCTTTTTTGAGAATAAATTTCAGCCTTCCGGAGCACAATCATTTTCTTACAGATTTAGATTGTCCTTTCCACCACTATGTGATGCTAGCTTTCATTTAGAAACACTTGAACTTTTTGAATGTCATTATTTGTAGTTTGTGTCTGTATATTTTTTGCACTACTGTATACTTAATTGTTGTGAATAAGGTACATTAAAGGCTGGATGAGTGTGTGTACGGACGACAGTATGACTCAGTTCGACCTAGACCTCTTTCCGCTCCTTCTATGGTGATCTGTGCTGAAGTGCGTGCGCACACATACACACACTATCTGTTTGCAGTGCCTGGTTGATCTTAGTTCAACAAGATACGTGCACAAATCCTTTTGGCAAGGGGTTTTCCGAGGTAGTTCTTTTCATTAGAATTTTTGTGAAGTTTGTACAGGTTTTTGTTAGCCATGTTTTTATGTTACGTAAAGAGAATTTGGAATGTTGAATGTTCTTATTAATATAATTTTGAATATTTGTTTTTGGTCCTTTGACAGGATTAGACTTTATAAGCTGTATATTTACCTAGTATATGAAGGACTTTCCATTTCCTTAGAGTTGTATGAGTTTAATGTAAGTATATTCTATTAAAGTATGGGAAGTGTCCATAAATTAAAACAGTTGTACGTTGCTTTTCTTTTCTCTCTATTATATACACTGAAATTGAACTATGCTCCATGTATGCAGTGTCTTATCTAGAACTGTACATTCCATTCATGAATCATTTAATTTGCGCGCTTGTTGATTAAAATAGACTCTGTGCTCATGATCTTTTGGACCAAAGTCGTATTTGTGAATGGCAGTAAACAAATAAATATAAATGACAGTTTACGAATTTTGCACATTTCTTCTGAACATGAGTAAAGCTGATTTCATAGAAGCCTGTTTCACTGTGCCCAGTTTTGGAACAGCCATAAGTGTGGCAGCAGTGCAGTGATGTGTGTAAAAGCATGTGGATTTAGGCATGCAGCTACAGCTAATGCTCGTGTCATCCATCACAATTATAGGGTGGAATGTATGAGTATGATTTGTTAATGTCAAGCAGGCTGGTTTAAATATTTTTTATAATTGCTAATCTTCTATGATTACTCAGAATAAAGGAAAAAACATCCACGAAGCGGCAGTTCGGTAGATGGAAACACCCTGTTGATGAGAGGAGGATAACCTAGTGATGGACGAAAAGTCATCCCATAACACACAGCAAACCATTATCCAACATAGGTTGCAACAGCAGAAAACCACTTGGGGGTTTCATTTCTGTCAGCCAAGAACAGAATATGAAGGCTTCAGTGTGCATGGACAATAGAAGTGAACAGCTGTAGACTTCATTGTGTACATCAAGCATCATAATGCAACATGGAGGATAACCTCAAAGAAATGTTTGTAAGATGGAGCAGCGTCCATGCCACGCAGAACTGATGTTTCGAGACCAAATGCAGGTTCCAGTGTTAGGACTACACTTCTAATAGCATGCTTGGTGAGTGCGAACTTTAATGTGTTTATTGCTTTTTATGTAATTCCGTAAGAAACAATGTGGAAGTTTTATGCCAGGAACATAATTAAGCTGCTTGCTGATGTCATAAAGGAAGTGTCTCAAATTTCTTATTTCAAAATGAATGTAGTTTTAGCCAGTATGGTTTGTGAGAATGTCCCCTTAGTTTTTGTGAAGTGTGTGTGTATACATATATTTTGTGAATATAATTTGACGAATGAAATATCCCCTAATGTTTGTGAGCAGTGTAGCAGTATATAGAATGGAGTGACCAGGGAACCACTTCTTACATAATCTGTAAATACAGGTACAAAAATTAGATTGACAGCTTTAAAAATGATCCCTGTAATTGACAGCCCTAATAAACATGTATGGAAGCCAAGTGGAAAACTCTTGATTACTAGTAATACTTTATGACTGCTCAGCCAAGCAATTATCAAGCCAAAATCCAACCAGCAGCAACCTGTGGTTGAAAACACTGGTATAAAGGGGCACGTGGACTAAAATGAAAAATCCCAGTAACGCTGCGGCACCTGATGCAATCAGGCCAATAAAACAAACATCTCGTCAGTGCTGTCCTGAGAAAGGTTCATCTTCCAAACAACACTTGAATGGAGTAGATTGGGCTGACGTGTGCAAGCCAAAAGAACACTGTTAGTAAACGTATATCTGGAATCTAAGTGTAGGTACAAGGTACAGTATGTGTTTATATTCAACTGGAAACAGTGTATATGAATGTGGGCACATAAAATAATCACTTTATTTTGTTGAAAGTGCAAACTTATTGTGCCTTTGAATTCAGCATGTAACAATGTGTGTTAAACTCAGTTCTTATGTGATACACGTAATGTGATGTATTTACCAAAAACATCTTTTTAAGAAACTGACAACGATTATAGTCTACAAAATGATTAACAACCTACAACCAGTGCCAAACCTGATGGTAAATTCCCCTTTACCACCGCTGTGCTGAAAATGGTTCCTTGTGTAAATGTCTGGTCAGTAGTAATATTGTGGTTACTTTACCTTTATATAAAGAATCAAGGGGCTGACAAAGGTGTAGCTAATAAAATGTTTTACAAGTAGATAAAAAGTAGATAGAACCTTAGAAACTGACCGTGAATGTAATTGCAATCCCTTTGATAGAAGTCAGTTATATGTGAAGGCCATTCCAAAGCCTAAACCGTTTGTTTACTAAAGTAGTTTAGGGTTGATTTTTGGGGTGCTTTGGATCATCATTTTAAATAACTTAAACTGTTATCGCGGATAACCTCACAATAAGAAGGCCCTGGGTCAATCCCAGGGTGGAGTGACGTCAGTCATTTCTATGTAGAGTCCTCATGTACTCCCTGTGTCTGTATGGGTTTACTCCTGGTTCTCTGGTTTCCTCCCACAGTCCATAGATGTGTTAGATTAGACTGATTGGCTTGTGTATATACATTGCACACAAAATATGAGGATATTTCAATAGGAAAATTTATATTTTAATTTTGTGAGGAGTATATATGACCTGTCTTGAGATTGTGTGTGTGTGCAGCTGAAATGGAATCTGATGCAGAAAACAATGTTCAGTAAACAATATTAACAAACAGCAATTTTATCCACACAATATTTGTAGTTTCAGTGACTGCCCACATCATCAAAACAAAACAGAACCTTATCCCAGGTTTAACAGTTGGTAAGTTGTTTTTATTCTGAAATAGTTCTCCTTTCTTTTCCAAAAATAGTGGTGCTTGAATGTTTGTGAACCCCTTTTGAAAGATAAAAACCTAAAAAACCTAAAACTTAATCAGTTATTTACATCAGATATTTACCCATGTCAAAGGCGAGATAAAGTGTACCTAGTTAAACAATTGAGACCAACATACACTGCTAACAAAAATTAAGGGATATTATTTTGGGAGCAGAATATTATACTCGGTCATTTATTTATTGTGGACAATTATTCAGTTTTGCAAAAGTGTGTGAATGTTTGCTTTCAGTATCTGATGTATCTTTCCAACCCTGCATCAGTGTTTGTCAGTGTTTAGTGTTCTCTCGTGAACTCATTAACATTGTGAGAGATGCCTTTAGTTTGTTGGAAGTTAACCTGGGTTCCTTTGTGACCTTGTGGTCAATTACGCACATCACTCTTCGAGAGATCTTTGTTGGTAGACCACAGGAATGTAACAATAGTCTTGATTTTTCACCATTTGTACAGCCTGTCTGACTGTGTATTAGTCACGTATTCTTTATAGACAGTTTTGTAACCTTTCCCCTTCTAATAAGAATTAAGAACTCATTTTCCAAGGTCTTCAGATATCACATTTGTTCATGTCATGATACATCTCCAATGGAGTAATTTTGACAGTCACCCCATCGGTTGAAAACACCAACCTCTAATTTCACCATCAAATTACCTCCTAATCAATAAAGTTTAAATACTGTTGCTACTCACAGATATACTAAATAATTTTCCCAATTAATCAATTACTAAGTATGGCATTTTGTATAATTTGTTTAATCTGGTTCTTTTTTTATCTACTTTCAGGACTTTCACATTGTGTGAATGTGTGAAAGGTGTGAAAATCTGAATATTTCTGAGGTAAAATGTATGCAGACATATAGAAAATATTAAAGGTTCGCAACCCTTCAAACACCACAGTATATTGATGATTATGCTTGTCTATTCATTTCTTCTGCTTTATGCAGAACTGATACAGTCTTAAACCTTTTGCTCTGTAAGTAAATACCTTAACCTCTGAGTCATCATGTGCCTAATTAGCTACTTCCAAGCCTATTGGTTCTATACACACTTGGCTTGAAAGAAATGATTACGCTTTTAAAATATAACACATTAAGGCCTTTGAAGTCAGTTACAAAAATACTATAGTAGTATACTATCATAAATGGTGCAAAAGTGAAACTTGGTTTCATTGTTCCCCAAAACATTAAATGTCAACTTTGTTCCTTGCAGGCAGTGGTGTAGTCTAGTTGGAAGAAGTAAAAAAAACTATAGTTAAAAGCAAATCAACTGCCCCATACCACCTTTTTCATTTTACAGCATTTAGCAGACTTCCAATTCCAGAGTGATGTACACAAGTGCTTTGTATTTTTTCTTTTCCACATAGGATGCATGCATGCAACCCAGCTACATCATCTAAATAAACTGTTATTAGGAGTTGGTATAATTAAAAACAACATGCTTACAAAGACTGCAACAATATCAAAGGTACAAACTAAAGTAAATAAATAAACCTTGTTTATAATTATAAATTGATTCATTTAGGCAGCACAGAGGCTCAGTGGGTAGAAGCACTGGCTCACAGCAAGGGTGGAGTTGCCTGGGTCCTTTCTGTGTCGAGTTTGCATGTCCTCCCTGTGTCTGTGTGGGTTTACGCTGGGTACTCAGGTTTCCTCCCACAGTCCAAAGACATGCATGTTAGGTCCTTTGGCCACTCTACATTGGCATCGGTTTGAGGACGTAATGGCCTGCCCGCCTATCTAGTGGGGTGGCTGCAAATAATGGCTAAAACACCATTGCAGTGGTATGACCAGCGATGTCTACAAGGCATTCGGCAGCTTGGTCGGTCAAAGTGAATTCATTCATGCATTTTCTTAACTGCCTAATCCTGAATATGGTCATAGGAAAGTCCAAGTGCCCAAGTGGTGGCATGGGGCTTAAGGCACGAACAACCCCAGACCCTAGGGTGTCAGTCCTGTTATTATTATTAAAAAATGACTGAGTGGACATTTAGAAGACAGCAAGAGACCACTTGGAGAGTCAAATTAAGTTCATTTCACAATCCAGTAAAAGCTTAACTGGTGTTTACTGTTTGGCTTGAGCCATAAAGCAAGTATTTCAGTGACACATCAGTGCCTTTTGATGCAAGAAAAACAGTATTTGGAGTAGGACACATGATATTAGATAACTTCCAGTGACATTAAAATACTGACTTAAGCATTTTGTGTTTTACATTTATGTTCTTTAATAATGACTGGATGGGTTGTGAGCTATTGCTTACATAGCTGTTCATAATCAAGTTTTAGTGTTAAAATATTAACATATCACTGGACATTATTAATTGGGCACTGTACTTATACCTGTGTATCAAGGAGAAAACAGAGTTGAGGTTCACTTTTTTAGTTAAAACTTTAGCATAAGACTTTTAGGTCAGGCTACACAGTAGTTTTTCATGATATACAATTCATAAACCACTTGCATAGAAGACAAACAGCACAATTCTAAATGTATGCAGTATGGGACTGAAATAGTTGCAGTCATGGGGCAGATATTATAATATTAAGAAAGACCAACGTGGGCACTGAAACTGGTTTAGAAATATGAGATAGTTTTGGATAAACAGACCAGACTTATTTGTGAGACCATACCTCCCTGATGCTATCCTCCTCCTACCTCCTTTGTTCATATTCCTCTATTACTGGACCTCTCTAATCTCTGTCCTCTCTCTCTTTTCTTTCTTATGTCCTCTAGCCTTTCTCCTGTCTTTTACTGGCGGACTGATGTAAAGGCCTGGGAATGGGAAAACACCCGGTGGATGTATGCACACACTCACTGCCGTTTATTGCAAAGAGGGAACTCTTAACTTTTGCTCGCTGGAGTCTTACACATTTGCAACTTTCTCTGAGGTAGGAGAATAACTCGTGGAAACATACAAATGTATTGGAGTGAATCTGGATCTGAGAGAAATGGTTAGAATAGTACTGTATGGTGTTTTCCTTTTTTAGATTCAGTGGTTGATGAGGGTTAAATACTTTACGCTGGTATTGTACTGTGAAGGCGCATTGTACTGTAATGCAGTCACATTCAGTAAATCAGTAATGCAGTTAAAATGTCACTGTTTTCACTGCTTTGCTTTGTTGTTTAATAAGCTACCCACTCAATATAGCTCAACTGCAAACTTCGATTTTCATAGCATTTCACAAACATCCCAAAGTCCAATTCAAAAAAAGCTACACCTTGCTATTCTTGTGTGAAGATTCGAGCTGATTCGGTATGATGCTTTTTACATCATTCTTGCATTTAACAGCTGTGCATGCTGCCCTATGTGAACATGTGCCTGTGATGTCCTGTTGTACATCAAGGTGCTGTCACCCAGCTTAAGAACAGCGTGTTTACACAGATCTCTGCCAGAGGATCTGTTACTATGGCGTCATTTGTTGTGCTCTAATCTGTTATGCTTATGGTACTCTGTCTCGTGTCTGGGCTGCACCAACACCTCTTAACAGTGAGGGCCCATTTTTTGGTTGTTGTGCTCTGCAGGTTGCTGTTGGTTACTGTAAATAATGCTGAATGTTTGAACTGGAGTAATATTAAACACCTCATTGATGGAGGATGAGAGTAAATTGTGATATGTTTAATGTAGATTTTTAAACAAACGTGGACATGATCATCATTTTCCCTTCTAATATTTCACCGTTCCTATTGGCAACACTACTAGGAAGTGCGTTTATGCTGCGGTTTGTATATGTGAATGTGCCATTTTCCGAACTCCCTGTCCAAATCCCAGTGGAGGCTGAGAAATCATGCGGTGCTCGACATTGCTGACAATCCTGACTGCAGTGCTGCTGTATCTGGTAATGGGAGCGCTGGTGTTCGGCTGGCTGGAGGCTCCCAAAGAAGAAGAGACATACAACCAACTACTGAGCTCTCGACTTGCTTTCCTGCACAACCACAACTGTGTACAAGAGCGCAGTCTCAGTGAGTTCACTAAGGTACATTTATATGCACAGGTAAACATCAACACATGCTGTCAGATTAACTGTTTTTGAGTTTTGTCCAGAACATGTACTGCTATTGTAGCTACTGTTTAATAGATAAGCTCTTGATTAGGTATGAGAATGATCAGAATAAAGTCAAAGTCAAAGTTATTTCTATAGTGTTTTTTTTACAATGGAGCATTGTCAGCAATACAATATTATATTATCTTTAAAGGCCATACCCAAACTGAGCAAGTCTAGGGTGACAGTGGGAAAGGAAAAACTCCCTAAATGTTGAAGTACCTTGGGAGGACCAAGACTCAAAAAGGGACCCATCCTCCTTGGGTGGTATAGATGTTCATTGAAATAGATAAGTTTGGTATTACCAGTAAAATTAAGTGATTAATAACAATTCAATAATGTAAAAGATGTAAGATATTGGTGTTGACATATGCTGACACTGTCTTACTATGTCTTACAGATAGAGTTACAAATATAAAGCGACATCTGACACTAACAGGGGTATCACTAAAAACCATAGAACATTAAAACGGGTCTAATAACTTCAGTACTGACAAATCCATGAAAAATGGTTGAAATGCCAAAATTCAGATTGTGGATGAATGGAAAATAGACTTTGGTGGAATTAACTAAAAAAGGTGGGATAAACAATCCAGTCATGACCAACAAGCTAGTATCATCTAAGGAAAAGGCTACAGAAAGAGTACATTTCCCTCAATTACAATTACATCTAGAAAGCCACACTTCTACCAAGCTGAAACTGCTGCAGATAAACAATTCTTGATAAATGATACAAATTTCATACAGATGTATGAAATGCAACCCCAAATCAGAAAAAGTTGCGACGATATAGAAAATGTTAATACACAAATACTTACATGTATTTTGAGTTTTATATCATCTCAGACAATATGAACCCAGGACACAATGTTTTGTCTGCTCAACGTATTTATATTTGTTAATAAATATCCAATCATGCATTTTAGACCTACAACACATGAAACATATATGAATATATGAAGTGATTTTAAACAGGTGATGCCAACAACTGATTCTAATCATGGTTTGGTACAAAAGCAGTGTCCACTAAAGGTCTTTGAGGAGCAACAGGGAGCAGAAGATCTTTAGTGGTTAACAAATATGTGAAGAAATATTGAAACGTTTAAAAACAATGTTCCTCAAAGACACATTCAAAGGGATGTCCATATTTCAGTCTTCGGACGTTTTTTTTATTTGACCTGTTCTGTGTCGTTTTGATGATAAATGCATGGAGAAAATGTTACCTTTGATGTATTAATGTTGCTTTAAAATCTGTCATCACAGAGCTGAAAATGACTTTTGCCATGAGCACTAACCCACCCACATACCATGACAGCCTTGGCTTTTGTAATTGTAGCTGATAATACTGATTAATCTGACCACAATATACACGTTTCCACTCTGTGATGGGCCATCCCAACTCTGATGCCTCAGAGTCCAGAAAAGTCGACATCACTTCTGTACATGGCTTCTTTTTTGCCAGTAAGGTTTTAAGTGGCATTTGTTAATGTAACTATATATTGTAGTTTGCCCTTGCCCATGTGGTTATATCAGCTATAAATGAATTACGGTTCTTGCTGCAGTGCTGTCTGAGGGATTGAAGATTTCACACCTTCAGTTTAAGTTTGTTCCCTCGCCCTTTATACACTGAAATTACTCCAGTTTTCTTGAATTGTTTAATGACACTGTAGAGGGAGAAATATGCAAATCCCTTCCACTGTTTCTTTAAAGAACAATGTTTGTAGACATTCCAATAATTTTCTCACACATTTGTAGACAATATAAAGCATAAGATATACTGGATTCATACTGTCTGCAGTGAAATAAAAGTCAAAGTAAATGTAAAGAACCCAATTTTTTATTTGCATTTTCCATACTATTTTTTTTTCTTTTTTTGATTTGGGGTTGTAAAACAATAAGCTGACACCTTGAAAAAATAATATGATCCCACATAGATTTAACCTTCTCCTTCTAAAAATAAGAACAATCAAATTCTTAGTGATTGCAGTATTTGGCATGACTGACAAAATCTAAGCTTGTTGGTTTCCAGTTCTATAAATGCATTGTCTTTAGTTACACATTGCTTTGACCACACCACATAGCTTTATCATCTCTCGGCAGAAAGTGATTGATGCTATTGAGGCTGGTGTGGATGCTCGAAGCACTGCTAATTTCTCCAGCAGATGGGATCTCTCTAACGCCTTCTTCTTCTGTGGGACCATCATCACCACCATCGGTGTGTGTCAAAATTGAATGTCTCTGATAGCTTCCATTTGTGGTTATTATTGCTTCTTGAAATTGCATGCACAATGCTTTGATTTTATAAACATGTAAATGCTATTTTCTCCATCCTGCATTCCTTCTGCTTAGGCTTTGGAAACCTCTCCCCAAAGACAGAGGGGGGGCAGTTGTTTTGTATATTTTATGCCCTAGTGGGGATTCCCATGTTTGGAATCTTGTTAGCTGGAGTGGGGGATCATTTGGGCACCATGCTCAGGAAAGCAGTGGCCAAGATAGAGGCTCTGTTCCGGGTAAGTGTCTTAAACTCTTTTGTCTTTCATAGTTTTTTTTCCCATTAACTAAGAGTGCATGTAAAACTTGTGTGTTATGTAAATGTAAAGAGTGTGATTACTGGATTAATATAAATACTAAATACTAAACATTATACGGAGTGGTCATTTTGACGCACACCACAGAGTTCTGTTTTATCTTAAGTTATTTCCAGCTCATAATGATTAATGTGATAATGTTTATATTTTCTCCGTTAATGTTCATGAATAATAGCAGAAGAAGGTGAGCCACACCAGTGTGCGGGTCCTATCAGCATTGTTCTCCATTCTGATTGGCTGCCTGATCTTCATAGCGTTACCCACCCTGGTATTTCAGGAAGTGGAAAATTGGACACTTCTGGAGGCAGGATATTTTGTAGTAATCACACTGACAACCGTGGGCTTTGGTGACTATGTAGCAGGTAGGAAATGTGGTTAGGAAATTGCATAATACATTTAGATTGGGTTTACAGGAAATCTTGCTATTTTCTCTTGCCATGCCTGGTTTCTAATTATCCAGTCTAGCTAATTTCCCATGTGATTTGAGGAAGAGGTTAATTAAAGTTTTAACAATCCAATTAAGCAGGCCTGTGTGATTTATATGTCATTTTCTTTGGTAACTGAGTTTATGGACTAGCTCAAATCAATGGCTTCAGATGGCTAAGTAGTTACAGCCCTACTGGAAACGTACTTATTTATAGTCCTACAGAGTAATTGATTTTAAGTCTGAAGGCCATATCCAGGTTCAACTTTGCTGTCCTCCCTTTGACTCTTAGATAACCGGAGAAATGGTGTCCCAATGTACAAGCCCCTGGTTTGGCTGTGGATTGTATTTGGTTTGGCTTACTTCGCTTCTATCCTCACTATGATTGGAAACTGGCTCAGAATGCTATCTAAAAAAACCAGGGCAGAGGTGGGTGTGAACGGTAAAGTCTAAGTACATATGCAGATGGTCTCTTACTTTGTACATGAAACATCAATAAAATACATTGACTGTCACTTATAGTGTTCTTGACAAAAATATTTTGAAGTAGTATGCTTTTACAACACATTATTGCCAAATAATGAATATGTATGGTTTGGTTTAAATAAACCCTGATGTATATATACTCACTGACAAAAAAAGCATCAGATAGTCATCACCGAAGACAGGCATTTAAATTAATACAGGTGTGGTTGCCACAAAAGGCTGTAAAAGTGCTTCCCCCCACTCTAGAAAAAGTTCTCAGGTTCTACTTTTGTGTAGTGTTCCTCTTGATGAAAGATCACTTACTGCTAGACTGCTATT
>JAYJMA010000003.1:791897-815782 GCA_036873895.1 Parotocinclus cabessadecuia
GTTTAATAAAATAAAATGCTCCATTTTCATATAATATAAATTATATAAATTATATATATATATATACTGGGTTGACGCCCTTTTGCCTTTACAGCTGCCTTAATGCTTCATAGATTCATCAAGGTGCTGGAAACATTCACAACATCCATATTGACATGAAAGCATCACACAGTTGGAGATGACTTGGTCGCTTCTGTTCTGATCTCCTATATCAACACAATACTCTGTTACATTAGGGATGGACATAATTAGCACTAGTACTTATCTGGCATTCTCAGTTGTTATTAAGGGGCCCAAAGTCATGAAATGGCACGAATATACCAGCAGCAGCAGCCTTAACCATTGACACAATGTTGAATTTACCTGTTATTTCATGCTGAATATGCCACATTCTGCCACTGCAACTTGAAAGTGAGACTCGTCAAGCTAAGCAAAGTTTTTCTAATCTTCTCATTTACAGTTTTGTTGAGCTTGTCCAAACTGTACCGTCAGTGGTTATTTGAGTTACGGTTGCCTTTCTGCCACCTTGAACCAGTCTGGCCATTCTCCTCTGTCATCAACAAGGCAGTTTCGGGCAGAGACCTGCTGCTCACTAGATTTTTATTTCTTCCGACTGTGAGTCAAAATCACAGTAATATTCAGACCAGCAAAATGAGCCCATGTTCAAAGTCACTGTTCGTTCCCATGCTGGTGCTCGTTTTGAAATTCAACACATCATCTTGACCATGTCTATATGCCTAATGCATTGAGTTTCTGCTATGTGATCGGCTGCTTAGAGATTTGCATTAAGGAGCAGTTGAACAGGTGTTCCTAGTGTTTTAAAATGTCAAAATCCAAACTGGATGTCCAATGAATACTCTTCAGGTGTAATTAGTTTCAGTTTTTCAGTTAAGGAAAACAACCTAGATCTGTCTAGCTCATTTTTCATGAACAACCATCTAATCATCTAAATCATCTAAAACCAGTAAATACCACCATTTCTGCACAGGTTCCAAATTTGTTCCAATTCAAAGTTGGTCTTGTGATGTTTAGTTCTGGTCTGGTGCTGGTTTAGTATAAAGCTTTTAACAAGAGCGTTATAGCTGTAGTAATGCATCTATTCAGCGGAGCCAGTGAATGAAGTGAATGCAGAATTGGGTTGGAAAAGTGTTCACTTAAACGAGTTCTGGCAGATTTTACGCATCACGATAGACCATACATTGAAAAGGATATTGCCATGTCCAGGTACCATCACTGCTGAGTGAGATCATATAGAAATCTGATAGAAAGTGTATAGTTTATACTCACTGGAGTCAGTGCGCGGCGGCAGCATATCTATACGCTGCACCTCCTTGGCGTAATAATCTTCTTCGCTGCTCTCACGCTCGCACGCGGACTCGGCATGTCGGGATCGGTCCTTTAGTAGATCTTTGGTGCTGTTATAGAGCAGCATGACCTCGAAAGGCACGGAATCCAGTGGCGGGCTTGATGCAGGGTCCGGCGGCGAGCGGATGCGCAGTTTGCTCAGAATCTGCCCGCGCACCGCCTCTATCCTCTTCGACTTGTGATCGTCTAAGTCGTACGACTGGCAGGTCGAAAAGCCCTCGGCGAAAACGGATAACTTAAGTATAAGCAGGGTGAGATTGATAAACCACATGACTGAAAAAGCAGCAGAAGAAATGCGTGTGCGGCTCCCGTCTGCGCAGCTGCTGTGAGAGAAATGTGCGTGGGCTGCGCTGCGTGCCGCTGCACCTGGTGACTGAACCACGCCGTGCTCACATGCAGGTTTTGATCTGCTTTAGCTCACGCTGCATGCCGCTTACGTTGTTCCCCGTGCTCATTTTACACACTAACATAACCTCCCGGTCTCAGAGTTAACTTTTAATTAAAACGTGGATCTAAAAATAGGACGACCCCCACCCCGAATTTGCATAATATTCAGCACCCTTTAAGAGGAGCGCACATAATTACGCACACAGCAGCACACATCCCTGCACCTCACTTTAAACAGGGTAAATATGAATTATGTCTTCTCATAATGCTGAATGGCTACCGGAGTGCTAGGACAGTGAAGGCTATCCGCTGCCTTTCTGAGGTCCACTGTGGCGGACGAGTAATGCCTTGAATTCTTGCGGTTCGACTTGGAGCATTTCGAGGCAGCGCTATTTTATTGAAGCTACTTTCTTTATAACGTTGCTCCCCGCTTACTTTCCCATGACACACGACCCATTACTTTTACATCTTAGTCATGGTGCCAATTTTAACATCTCATTTCAGTGCCATCCACAAATTATGCCATATGATCCATGGTGGAATTGACATAAGACCGGTTTCCTTGTGCAAGCACGCTTCGTCCACTGGGCACCTGCATAAAAACAAACAGACGACAAACATTTAGTGGAGAGAGAGAGAGAGAGAGAGAGAGAGAGAGAGAGAGACAGACAGACAGACAGACAGACAGACAAAGAGACACGCAGACAGAGAGAAAGAGAGAGAGAAAAAGTCAGAGAGACAGACAGTAAAAGAGAGAGAGAGACATACAGAGAGACACAGAGAAACAGTCAGAAAGAGAGACACAGACAAAGAGAGACACATAGGGAGACATGGAGAGAGAGAGAGAGAGATGCATAACTAAAGCCTTACTAAAAAAAATCAGGAAACCAGTGAGTGAACTGGATCTCAAGAGAATGTGGGTCATGCAGAAAGACAATGACACTAAGCACGCAAGTCATTCTACTACAGAAAGATTATAGTGGAATTAAGATGATGTTTTTAGATAACCAAGCCAAAGTCCTGACCTTAAGCCAATAAAAATGTTGTGGAAGCAGTTCATGTGAGGATCATCCCAGAGTTGAAGCTTTTCTGTATGCAGAACAGGAGAAAAATCATTCAAGCCAATGAGCAGAACTTATCAACAGTTACTAGAAACATTTAATTCGAGTTATTGCTGCCTAAGATTGACATTCTTTTGCCACTCACATATATGCAATATTGCAATATTTTTCTTGAGAATTAAGTGAAAACTTTCGATCAGAAATGTAAATGATTATAGCAAGTATGTGAAGTCAGGTTCAAATAGCAAGGTTAAGATTATAGTGTCTTTCCTTTAGCCATTTAGCCAAAAATAATTTAAACTTAAAATTGATAACTATATTCTATGAAAACATATTACAAAGACTTACATGCAAACTGAGTACACTGGTCAATTCTTTTCTCAGTGCAGGGAAATCATGATGATTATGCCTGGTAATCGTTCATGTGCTATAAACAAAGTGATATGGATTAAGTGGAAACCGCTGGAGTATTGTTCAAGAAAATGTGAGGTGTATCTCAAGGGAAAATTACAAAAAAAAGAATTCAGTAAGGTTTCATTTCATACTAAACACTGACTGTATGTTTACAGTTTCATGAACAGTTAGAACTACAACGATAATGAGTGCAGTCTTATCCTACTTTATCCCTCATTTCACTTCAGCCTGTTAGCACAGTGGCACATTGATGAATGAATCAGCAACTTGGCAAGGGTGGACAAAAAAAAATATCCCACCTAGACTAGGTGCTGCAGGGTAATTCAACTGGAATATTGTCCCAGAAAACAGAACTTGAAATCGTTTCGTATTCAACAGCTCTCAGGTTGCAATTACTGCAGCTTGTGCCAGTTCTTTAAAGTTAAATTCTCCACAACCTGAAATGATTAATATCGCTTTCAGATCCCAGTCCTTTCATTTGGACTGCACGCACTTTATTTTCCCTCTCCTATCCTTCCCGTCTTCCCCCCTCAGTCTCATTGTTAATTACAGTGCGTTAACTACGCGATCGTTAATCTTTCAAAAAAAGCTCAACTTTACTACAGTTCTCCACCTCCTCCATTATAAGCATATTACAGCCTAAGTCACAGGGCTATAATTGAACTTTGAAGCGGTAGCGAGCTGTAATGCTTAGAGGGATTAGGAAATGTGCTCTGAGGATTTTTTTTTAAAGCGGAGTGGTTGATTCTGCTACCTCAACACACGTTCCTGTTCAATCTAATGTTTTTTTTTTTTTTAAGATTATCGTTCAGAAGAAACTACAATTGCTTACGTGGATCACAATGGTTTGGCGCCACCTAGCGCTGTCAGGAGGTTGGACGAGATTTAAAAATAGAGCGCGCAAAAAAAGTTTACGCATATTTCTCTCTGACCTCCCATTTTCCCTAAATATAGGCCTCAAACCGCCACGTCATCCCGCCCTCACAGCTTTCAGTGTAAACTTCCTCAGCTCGGGCCCTAAGAACCATTCCAGAGCCAAATAAGAATTCAACTGGAAAAAGCAGTGGGTTAAGTCCACTCTCCTCACGCAACTTTAGGCAGCTCTGTTCCCAGTGATCTAAAACAAGGAGAGTAAGTGGGTATATATGTAATATATACTGAGCCAATTTTCTGATTATGGCCACATTTAGTAGTGATTATCATCATATTATGATTACAGAAATCCAATTTGCTTGAATGTTCCTAAGTCTTATTCACAAAGGACTACTGTGTGGCTGAAAGGTTTCATTTGAAATAAACAGACTTGATTCTATTTTAAGTTGGTGTTCAAATTACTACAACCCCAAATCAGAAAAAAGTTGGGACGGTACGGAAAATGCGTATACAAACACACAGTGTTTCTTATATTTTACTTTTATGTCATTGCAGGTAGTATGAACCTGAGATTTGTTTTGTTTTCTTCTGGTTAACTGGATTTCATTTGACAAACATCCATTCCTGCATTTTAGGCCTGGAACACATTTTGAAAAAAGTTGGGATGTTAAAGCCACTTAAGTATTTGCATTCATTTTTATCACATTTAAAAATGTTTTTTTTGCACAGAGGATACAACTGATTTAGTGTTTCCAGTGTTATTGTGCCCTATTGTTCCTGCATGCAGACGCGCAACAGCAGAGGGCTGTTGTTTTTCTCCTTATATTCTCTATTATGAACAAGTCAGGACTGAAGGCAGACCAGTCCAGTACCCTGCATTCATGACTCTGTGTGCAGCGTGTGGTTTTGCATTGTCATGTTGAAAAATCCATGGATGTCCCTGGAAAATTTGACGTCTTCAAGGCAGCATATGTTGCTCTTAGATCTTAAAGTACTTTTCTCCATTATGTCCAGAATATGGCTGCCATCTTGAAGACCAGCATATTGGATACACGCACGCACACACACACACACACCTTGCCACAGTCTTGCTTAACAGAAGTTTTTGGTTTGTTACTTAGATTCTAAAAATCTGCTTTGAGATCATGTCCATTGTAAAAAGCGCTGTATAAATAAATTTGATTTGACTTGGTGCAGTGTTGTCTGGGGATTAAAGATCACAGGCGTTCAGTTTAAGCTTGCACCCATGCCTTTTATTCAATAAAATTCCTCCAGATTCTTTAAATTGTTTAATGTCAATAAAACCGTAGAGGGTGAAAACGCAAATCCTATCCACTATGTTTGAGGTCCATTTCAATAGACATACAATTGATCAAATACTCACCATTTGTTGATAAACTGCAGATCGTCTGGCCACTTTTGCTGATCAAATACTTTTCTGGATGCTGATTTTGTAACAAATCATGATTGCAATCAAATGTTGACATGACCTATTTGAAATCGCATCATTAATTTCATGTAATTTACTTTTAAGTAATTACATTAAATAATTTAAGTTAAGTAATTTAATTAATTTAAATTACTTACATAATTAATACATTTTAAGTGATTTAAGTGTTAATTAATTACTAGCTCTAAATTTTTATTAACAAACTAATTGAAGTTGACCAGACAACACAATATAAGCTACAGGGTTCAAATCCACCTCTGCCAAACTCCCACAGTTGAGCAAGACATTTACCCCCAAAAACGTGGAATGTAAGAGTATCAGTTGTAAGTCTGGAAAAGGGTTATCTGCTAAATGACATAAATGTAACAAAGTTCATGCTGTCAGAAATTAAATTAAATAAGAAACTGTAATTTTTAAAACAAAATATGCATTTCCATACTCTTCAAACATTTTTAGATTTGGGGCTGAATTAGACACCCTGTTTAGCTAGATTGAAAAGCTGCAGGCAAGATATGGATCAGAATAAAAATTGCTGAACTTTTTTCCAACATTATTTAACACATTTAGGTTTTATGGAGATACCACTCAGGCCTGACGTTACAGCATTGTTTAATAGGGCAAATGCCCTTTCCATCAGTCCACGTGCCCCATTGAATTTTTCTGATATAGCCTAATCTGTACATATAGCCAGTAATTCGTATACAGCAAAACAGAAGGTATATAAAATAATTACTGAACTCTAAAGTTTTGAAGGAGTGTAAGGACGATTTGTTGATTTTGTACTTTTGTAACATGTCTCCTTTAGCATTATTGAGGCTAGTTAAGCAGTGAATTAAGCACCACTTAATAACTGTGGTGAATTAAGAACAGGACCTAGTATTATGTATAATTACTGATCCAATTCAGTGTTGCAGGGAAGCACTGGCCTGGAAATTGCAGGGGCTCTCTAGAGTTCACTATAGCACTAACCATTGTGCCACTGTACTGCCATAATTTAGACTTGATTCCCTGTATTTAGAATGTAAACACCCAGGTACTCAAACCATCTTTGTTTTGTTCCTGTGTTCATAAGATGGTCTATGCAGCAACTGTATTGTGGTATGGGCCACATCACTGGTCGGTATGCAGTTGGCCTGGCATTCTCTGTGGTTCCCAGCATGATGGTTTATGTTTACAGTTCTATGGCTTCTCAAACATTTATTAATGTACTTGAATAGGCCTATTTAGTAATCATACCAGTCTCAGACAGTCTCTTACCATATAGGAAAACATTCATTTCAGTGGGATAACTCCCTCCTCCTCCTTGCTCTAATTTAAGCCTAGAACTCAGTAGTTGTTCTACAAAGAACCCTTAAAATGCATTTGCCATTGTTCTACATGCAATCTTCCCAATACGCTATGTTCCTGGTGTGCCTGTTTCTTACACGATACAATATTACAATTCTATTTATGAAAATTGTATCTTTAAATTTGCATAATTTGTTATTTTAGAAGGGAATTTGTGGTCCCCACATACCTGTATGGTATGATTACACAAGAATACCACAAAATTCTAGTTAAAACCATGACAACTTTAGGAATACTAAAGGGTACACAAACGCATTGAGACAGCAGTGAGTTTATCACCGTTCATCCAACAAGTGTGAAAAATACACTGCTCACCTTTGAACAATACTGATTTCTTTTGACAATTAATAAATATACTGCTCACCAAAAGGAGGGATATTTCCAAATGAATAAGAAGCAATTTAAAAAGAAGTATTTGATTTTAGTTCATTGAACAAGACCATCGGAAATGCAAATAAAGTCAAAGAAAGTCGTTCAATTACTCAAATGAGATGCAAACTTGGGGTGATGATTGAGTAGCGGATTACTTATGATGTAATGACGGTGAACAGAAGCAGGTCAAACTGGATGAGAGTGCCACACATTGACTGTTCAGTAGGGTGTGTGGACACAATATGTCGAAACACACTGACAGTGATGGGGCAGTTCTTGTGGGATCCTCTTCATATTCATTTTGAACTATCCCCTACATTATGAGCGCTGTATAGTTATCTGAATATCCTCTGCACCTGAATATCCTCTTTTTTTGTGATCCACTGGGCAGTGAGTGAGAAGGATAAAATAATAAAAGTCATTAATAGATAAATAACATGCAGCTTGCCCTCACGCAGTAAGATGCAAAGATTATTCCGAGGATTAGCATTGAAAATTTGCAGAAGCATTTCCCAAATTTCCAAACATAAAATTATATACCCCCTAATGCCAACAAAGTATCTGGAAAGTGTGTCAGAAGAGTATTTTCCTTCATCTAACCATAAACATAATCGCATGAAGCTTGCCAGGCGCTGGAACGTTGAGTGAAACCAGGTGTTGTGGTCAGAAGAGACGAAAATAGAGCTCTTTGGTTTTAGTCTAAAATAAGGGTGGTTAGACAGAAATGAATCCAAATTCCCGTGTTAGGTATGGTGGGGGACCTGTGATGTTGTGGAGCCGTCTTATCAAAGATTAGCGTCTTGGACGCTAAATGCCTCTGCCAAAAGGAAAATAATACTTCAAAACATACACCCCAAAACATAAAAATAGTTCAATATAGTTTAAGATTTCAGGAATATAAAATAGTTTTGACTATAATTATTCTAGAGCTTAAAGTAAATTTGAGAATATAAATAGTGTTTTATTTTCACCAAAAGCAACAGGCAGATTGATAGTGTGAACCCAGCACCCTAAAAATAATTACATAAAGCTTCTAACAACATTACAGCAGTCCACAAAAGCCACTACATCATTTGCTGTAGAATTTGTATTGTTAAACTCGAGGCTCAAACGATCGAAAGTGTAAAATATCTAAAAGCGTACAACTATGATTCAGGGATACTTCGACAGAAGGCAACCCAAAGTGAATTTTAGGGCTTCACTCAACCGGGCCTCAAACAGTGGCATACACTGGAAAACCCACAGTTCTACTCTTAAACTATGTTTTTTTCTGCAGTGCTTTTATATCACACAACCTACAAATCAAAAAACTGGACCATTCAGGATTTGGTATGCCTATAACAGTATTTCAAATAAACACTCCAGTGCCCATCAACTTAATTTTTTCCATCATAAGCACGAGAAGTTGCCACAAATGGTAATTACAATGAATTTCTTCACTGAGAGAATAAGGTGTTTTACAAGTGCGTAAAACAAGCGTGATTATAGGGCATGAAATGCAACATAATGAGCTGTAATGAACTTGCCTAAATTCCAAACAATTTTTCTAACAAACTTTCATTTTCTGAAGCAATAAGAGGACTGTGATAGAGACCGTGTTGACTGGATGATTTACCTGAATTTCTAGGGTTGAATTTACAGCATGTGCCAAGCTGTCATGGTTGGACTCAAGGGTTTTAACCCTCAGTTTTTTAGATTTTACCTTGTAAGATGGATAGTAACAAAACATTTCATTTACTGTACTGCTTCATTCTACTTTACTGAAGTATTTATACGATTTAAGACTTGGATTTTTAAGACTTTTAAGAAGCAAACATGACTTGATCATTCGGGTAAAGAAAAAGTCCAAATACTATATAGCTTAGATTTTTTCTTAAAATCTACAATACAGTCAATTCCAGAACAGCTAAATATTAATACAAACTGACTATGCCTATGTAATATATGCATCTGTCTTCATGCCACCCATGGTCATAGCTGAAAGATTTTATACACGTTTCTTTCATTTTAAAAGCATGATTTGCCTGTCTGGGGTACACGACTTCCATTCTCCAATTAATTCCCTAGCATATCAAACACTCAAAAAAAAACCAAAACAAATATTCATTTTAAACGTTCCCTGTTGTATTATCCTGGCTTTTAATGCTACTATAGAAACTGTTTAATACACATGACTACTCTAATTCTAAGCTGTCTTGTTAAGTTGGTTGGGAGCAATGAAATGAAGACAAATAGGTAATATCAATTTATAACTAGTTACTTAAATCCAGATAAATTAAACAGATTGTCTAATTTAATGTATTAATATTTTACTAGCACTGTCTGTGCTTGCACAAGTAAAATATTTCTGTACTTCTTCCACAACTGTTTTTGAACATGCCTCAAACAGATTCTCTCATTTGAAGTCCGGATGGATGACAAACATTTCTTTGGTATTATCTACAGAAAAATCACAATTTTACAGTAAGAATTATACTAACGTGACTACCCAATGAATGTCTTTAAATAGGCTTTAAATGCCTTGTGAAAGGTTGATGCATGAGTACCCAACATCATTTAAAAAACAATAGTCAACTCCATATACATACCCTTTGCCCTGACTGCACCACTTGAGGTTTCCGTAAAAAAAAAAAAAAAAAAAATTTGTTATACAACTGGATTACAAGAAACTCACTATAATGCCCATATCGGTGATTGCTGTTAATGTAACAATCCGATTTTATTTAAAAGTATATTACAAAGCAAAGTCAATTAAGATTAAGCACCTAGATTAGTGGTACTCAGACTTTTTTTTAATTATTACTTTAAATGGTTTGTTTATTTTACAACACCTGATGTGTTTAACATTCAACACCTCATGTTTATTTCACTGAAAATTTCTCAATTATTAAATAAGTAGAAAACAAACAGTAAATGACTCCAAATAACTGTGGTTTTAGCATTAAACATGTCAAAATGCTACCAAGCACTAAGAGCAATAGAGAGCTGACTGGTTTTGGCAGGTGCCATTCAGCACCCTGAAAATGGTCCTAGAGAAAAAACAAAGCACACTACCGTCTGAATTAAATGGCCACAGAAAAAATCAGACTGAGAAATGCAGTCAAAAACGGAATCGGTAGAATTTATAGCAGATTGAGGCCCTAAACAAATAATATATGCTATTTGCAAAACTATATGCAACCATCTGGTAACAGGGATTTCTCATGTGACTGCACATTTAAGTCTAAGTACCAATTAAACTTTCTGGGCATCCCAAGGCATTTTCTTTGCAATCCCACCCAAAGTCACTGCAGTCACATACTACAATGTTACTGAATTGATATATTCTTGTCTAATCTGAGTGCAAAAGCAACTGGGATAACATCTATGACTCATCTTCATTAAGCAGCATGTTGGGGACTCCTCTGGAGATAGGGAACTCTCTGCCTGACTCCGGGCACTGGAGAGTTCCTTCTATTACCTCCACCTGGGACAGGAAAGGGATCATGGGAGTGTCATGTTATATTACGTAGAAGTAAAATACATTTTCTTCCGCTACTATGGTTACTGTTATCTAAATGCTTATTTGTGAGCTATCGAGCTATGCAAAGGCAAGTTGTAAGCCAAACAACAATTCAACAATCGTGCATACATCCACACTGCTCGTCAGTCAGTAGGGCTACAATAAATTATGGGCTAGAAATAATATGTCATCTGCCAAGTCATCTGAGCTGTGTAGGAGTAATTATAGTGCTCACAAAAATTAGGATACTTCAAAAAGAAATCTCCCATAATTAAATAATCCCTTAATTTTTGTGAGCAGTGTATGTAAAATTAAGGAGAGCAAACACCTAGAATAAAGGTGATATCCACACTACAAAATATAGTAAATATGTTACATTTGTACAGAAACAATACCTTTTTTCAGCTATTATATTATATGTTTTTAATAAAAAATGACTATGCTTGCTCTGTGTATTCCCATCCATCTCTTCTCAGTACAAAACATTTTAAACAAAAAATAATAACAAAAGTGTGAGCGATTTCATAATTTTACCAGGGGTAGTACAGGACCTGACCCATGACAGATAAACATGGATACAGCTTGAATAAGCATAGTTTACATTGAACAGAACTTTTTTTTTACACGTTTATTACAACTATATTCTTGTTTTAGGCAAACATGCACATGCCTGTGTAAATGTGTCAAGCAAGTCACAACCATTTTGCTGACTGTATAAAATGCACCTCATAAGAATACTGTGTGCTCTTACCTCTAGGAGGACTCTGTGAACTTTACGTAAAAAGTCGTCATCACTCTCATAGTTTGATACAGGTGTGCTAGGCAAGTCTTGGGAGTATCCCAGCTGTAGAACCAAATACAGCGTGAGTCACAAGTCACAGGACACAGTGTAAATCAAAAGTCACAGGATCTTGTGTGCTGCGTCGTGGACTCGTCGCAAAGGTTGCCAAAACCATCGTTTATGGTTATTCATCGACCACTACACGGCTTTGTTGTTTCTCTGAATTTGGTTATGAGTGTTGATTGTTGATTTCAGGTCAGCTTAAGTTCATCTGATTGTAGCAATCGATTTCTGAAACAATTCTGGTCTTCTTTGATATGCTACATGATCACATCCTTCACACTGAAAAAAAAGCTCGCCCTTGATCCAGTATGAAGGCTTTCAAGATGGAGGCCATGTAAAATCTAAATTATAGGCCCCCCTCACCCATTATTTCCTGAAACATCAGTGAGGAAAAGCAAAAACACTTACAGCCACTGTATCTGAAACAGAAGGAAGTCAAGTCAGTCTTACCCCATCGGCCGCCTGGATTAATGCGCTCCACTCAAGCTTGGGAATCATTCGACTCACAAACTGAGGGTTGAAATCCACTTCTTTCACTTGGACTTCTGTCGCCTATGGAATTGTACATGTTACTTTAAATATAGTAGCATTTTCAATTATCCCACCACTTCGTGTGTAGCCATTTTCTATTTGTTACGTGTTCTCTGCATTCTTCTCCTTGTTACTGGGTTTTAAATGGTATGAAACTGACTGCCTCACCAGAAAATATTCCTCTTAACCATTACGCCATCACCTTCAACAAGAACTGTGGTGGCCTAGTGGTTAAGGTACTGGACTATGGACGTGAAGGTCAAGGGTTCAAATCAAACCTGTATCACAGTTGGGTCCCAGAGAAACCCAAAGTTTCTTGGATTATAAAACGGTATTCATTGTAAGTTTCTCATAAATGTAATGTAAATTTAAATAGCTGATACAAGCCAGGATGGATCCATGCTTTTCCATTAGCATTTGGTTGGCCCCTAGTCAACAGGACACACTTGTGTAATTTCAGCTTGTACATTCCATCTCCAGGCTTTGCTATTAATTGAGGTATTTTGTATACCGTTTAAAATCCCAGTCCACCTTTATCCAACTGATATCTAGTCAGATGTTTTTCTACCCCAGCATGTGTCTAAGTTGTTTCCAGTGTGGCTCGACTAACAAAACGAATATGCTAAACAAGGCAGACTTTAATAACCACATGAATAACATCAAGAAGATCAATGAAACGGATTTCGTCTTTATTTGTTGGTTAACAAATGAAGTACTTGCAATGACATTACGAACGAACACTTTAACAAGATAGAAATATAAATGACGCAACTAACGGGCTATCTGCGACCACAACAAATAAAGTTGGTCATTCCCACAGTCCTTCCTGACATCATTTATCGAAGCCATTTAGCTATAGACATATCGGTAACACACCGCTACAGCTGTAATACTGCATGTACAGTAACAGAACGGCTAATCATTGACGACTGCTCATTATACCAGGCCCTTCAACTGCCCCTGTGGGATGAATAAAGTTTCCTGATTCTGGATCTTATACTGCCTGCCGGTGGTATTGTACAGCGTGCACTAGTATTAGCACGTTACCTTGATCAGTAATGGATATCCTTTAGTCACGCCTTTCACGTGCGACGTCAACATGTTATGCGTTATCAGTTTCATCTTGGCAGACCTTTCCGTTATGATATATTAAATTACTGTAGCAGTAATAAACACCCACAACACGTTTGGATTTGTACAGGCTGTAGTTTGCTACGCGCGTGTTTTATCTCCTTCTATGCTGCGGAAATGCGAATACCACAATATACAGCAGCACGTGCCATCTACTGGTAGGATGAAACCTCACAACTCAAGGTACAGTCTCAAAAGAATACTGGAACAAAATACATACAGACTTTTGTTTGAATTAACAGAGTTTATAGACTTGGAATTGGCCACCCAAGATTAACGCTATCGAGAGGGAAACACTCGATTTTGTTTTCAATATTTTTTAAATTTCTTTTCAGTTTTTCATTTTCATCTAAAATATGCACATATAATACACTACACATAAGACTGCTGCCCTGAACATGAATCGGTTAAATACATAACGGACAATATAGTATTTTAGGATGGAATAATAGATGAGACAGCACGGTGGCTCATTGGGTAGCACTGCTGCCGCACAGGTTCAGTCCTTTCTGTGTGGGTTTACTTAGCGTACTCTGGTTCCCTTCCACAGTCAAAAGACGTGTGTTAGGTTAATTTGTGTGGCCCTTAGTGTGTGACTGTGTGTGTGTGGGTGTTCACTACAATGGATTGACACCCTGTCTAGGGTTGTTCCTGCCCTTGCGCCCAGATTGACGGGTGGGCACCGGCTGGCCTGCGACCCCATGTGGATAAAGCAGAAGATAATGGATGGATGGATGGAATAATTTAGTTTGTTATGTCAAAATGTCACAAATGAAATGCAACCTTACCCTAAGAAAACGATCAATTAATATGCTGTTTAAAGGAATACGGGGGAAATCTATTCATTTTAACCTGACAAGCGCCTGTCCTCACTGCATTCCGGTTGGTGGCAGTAATGCAACGAAAGATGGAATGCCAACCACCAATTAAAGCCACAACAAGAAGAAGACGTCCTCTGAAGACCGTGGTAAATTTCTCTCTCTGCTTATAATAATAATAATAATAATAATAATTTATGTATTCATTCCCGTTCTTATACGCTTTATCTTGAACAGGGCCGCGGGAGAGCCGGTGCCTGACCGGCGTCAGGAACAATTCTAGACAGGACGCTGAGCCATCCTACACAAATACATAACAGTCATATACTAGGGACACTTTAGAGACACCGATCAGCCTAACACGCTCGTCTTTGAACTGTGGGGGGAAACTGGAGTACCCGGAGTAAATCAGTGCACACAGATACAGACACTCCACCCTGGGGATTGAACCCGGGACCATCTAGCCGTAAGGTGACATAATGCCCCGGCGTCAGTAATGTACGATGTTTATACACAGTGTTCAGTGTGCGGTGCACATTTGCAAATATTTAATGTGTTTTGTTTAGTACATATGGTACAGAGTTAAGTGAATGTGAAATGTAAATATCTTGTTCTCTTGCCCTTTAAACTGTTTAGTTTAATTAGGTACTAATTATTATTATTATGATTATTTAGTAGTAATGGATATAGTCTAGGGCTTTGGAAAGTAAACAGGTCATTTAGTTCTCTGTACAGTCCAATTCAGATACAGGGCACAAATAAACACTCATCTGGACATTGAAAAAGTTTTCCAAGTGCTACATTTTAGCTCTGTTTGTCCCTGCTTTTATTTCTTACTTTACTCATGCATCGCACAGAGACAGCATTATCGTCATTATGTATAATTGTCGTTCACTTGATCATTTCCACTTACCACACCGAAGCATTTTGTAGTTCTACAGACTGTAGTCTGGGGGGTAATGGTGATGTGAGAAAAAGTTGCTTTAGTTTAAGGAAATGACAACAGTGTAAGTTCATGGTTTTTTTTCGGATGCAAATACCTTGTACTATTCAACTCATTATTTTGCAGCTAGTTAAGATGCAAGTAGTAAATTGTGACTTAACGTAAACATGAGGGAAATGTGACAGATGAACACTACATAACATTCTCTTTATGTCTACAGACAGGCTAAACCCAGCCTTTGTGCCCAACAGTATAATAGTTATCATTGAAGTATTTATGGATAGGTGATAGGGAAAGTGATTTAAAATATGGTGTATTTAACTCAATCAATGTTTTAAACCTTTTACTGTTCTACATAGAGGTTGTAACACACTTTCCCTCTTGTACATGTTGTTCAACAAACCTCATTATGTTTATTAAGCTGTAAAACTCACTTTTGTTTCATTTTTCACTCGCATTATATACCATCTATTTTACATGTGCATTTTACAAAGCAGTGCTGCTGGAGTTTTTAAACACTATTTTCTACCATATTGCCACCATCCACCATGTAGAAAGTCAACAGTGCTCACAGGCTGTAGGTGGCTGAACATTTTGGTTAGTGGGCTTTTTTTCAGACTCGCAGAGACACTGAGGTGTTTGAAAATTAGATTAGATTAGATTCAACTTTGTCATTTTGCAGAGTACAAGTACAAAGCTAATGAAATGCAGTTAGCATCCAACCAGAGGTGCAATATACAGTGATATTTACATCAAATGTAACAGTAATAAACAGTATATACAGAATGGTAAAGGTGCAGGTAATGACAGTGCAATGTTCGCCATGATCACAGCTTCAGGAAAGAAATTTTTACTGAGCCGGTTGGTGCGGGAGCGGAGGCTCCTGTAACGCCTACCATAGGGGGGAGGGTGAAAAGCACTGCTGCACCTTATTCATTCATATCACGAGAGTGATCCACCACCCAAATAGTATCTGAGCTGGTACTGTGGCAGTCCTGACAATTAGAGAACAGAGTAAAGGGGAATAACAAAGTATGTAAAGAAACAGATTGAGTACAGTCTGTAGAACTACAAAGTGTTTCTATATGGTAAGTGCATCAAGACATCAGTAACGATTTATTCCTACTAATCAGGAATCTAAACAATAATTTGCAATTATTCACTGAATTTAAATGTTATGGCTGTGTTCTGTTTTAGAGAAAGAGAAGTGTGTGTGTTAATGTGCTAGGCACGGTAAGTGTGGAATAAATGAGCCAGAGTCAGCTGTTCGTACATTGAAGGGAAGTTCATTTCACCACTTAGGAGCAAAAACAGAAAAGTCTGGATGCATGCCTTCCTTATCCCCTGACGGAGAGGGGGGTCTTGCCGCTGAATTCTGTATCAGCTGTAAGGATCAGATGGTGCTCAGAGGTAGCCCCATTCAAAGAGAGAGTTGCAGTAGTCCAGTCTCAAGATGACAAGAGACTGAACCAGAATCTGCATGGCCTCTGTGGGAAGAATGAATGGATCATTCTGATTGTAAAGTCAGAAAAAGGTCCTGGTGGGTCATCTAAAAATAGTAATACATGATAGTGATCTGACATCCATGCATATTTGTGCACATTAGATGACAGTATTGACATGCTCTAATCAATCTGTTATTGGGTACCTCGTTTTGAAGATGCTCTATAGGGTTAAGATCTGGGGACTGGGAAGCAAGGACAACTCACTGGAGGTGTTTCTGGAACTTATCCAAAGTTACATAACCCTTTTGGCATGGTGGATTGTCCTCTTGAAAGTGGCCTGTCATAATGTAAACAGCTATCATGAAGGGATGCACCTTTCCTTTTCTCTGGCCGGTTTTTTCATTGGCCACACTAGTTTCAGTATTCTCAACATCACTGCCTGGAAAACCTCACAAGGGTGGCAGATTGTTTAAGTACTGCCTTGTCCACACAGAAACTCATCCAACAAAACTGGCACAATTTTCACATTTTATCCTGCACTGTCTAATGCATGTTACACATGCATGCTAGTTACAAAACTGTGACACGCATCATGTGGGCTCTTATGGGTTAAATAATCAAATTATTTACGAGAATGTAAGCTGGAGAGATCTGTGGCTGAGGCTACCATTTTCCATACGCTGCATAAACACTAGGCAAGCCTTTCTAGAAAATAAATATATAGATTTAAAACAGTTTAGGAACTAACATGCAGTGCACCTCTCTATGATAGATCAGACAATCTGACATCTCATAGTCCAAGCAATACTAACCAAGGAAATTTCTGTTTCTGTTTTTTTAATGTACAGGTTTTTATTATTTTTGTATTAATTAGTTTAAACATCATCTTGGTATTATACAGATTATTCTTACAGCGTATGATATAATAATTACAGGGAAAAAAAAAAAAAAACACATAGCTTGCAGACCAACATTTTGAAACAACAATCAACCCACAAACGTGCATATTCTCACTCATCCACTCATAAGACAGTGTGCATGTGTACGCCAAATAAACGGTATCAACAAAATCTGAAATAATAACCACATACCCAATTACATGGTTTAATAGCCAAAAGCCTACACAGTACATTGCAGTGCACTGCAATGAATATGTTTTAACGTTTTGATCATAATGATGTCATAACATATTTCTAAATATATTAAGCCGACTAACAAGACAAAGCCGAGTGAGTTTGTATATGGGAAAGTGAATGAATAAGTTTAGAGAATTATTTTAGCGCATCTTAAATACACTGCTCACAAAATTAGGGGATATTTCACTATGGGAGATTTCATTTTAAAATACGCCCCAAGTTTTGTGAGCAGTATACAAAGGAAAATCAATGCTAACAGATATGTCAGAGATGAGGACAGAAGCACGGGAATAACATGGAACCGTGCACAGTGACCTGAGGAACGGTTAAAGAAAATGAATCGCAGGATTATGGCACAATGACAATCATAACTAAACATTAGATCATAGTCAGATGAACACTCACTGCTTCAGTATAAAAATATAGGCAAGGAAACCACCTTTATTCTGGCTCCCTAATTTTGTGAGAGATGTTTCAGATTTATATTTGGAAAATCCCATTAAGGTCATATTGGTAATAGAACAAAAGGAGAAAAAGGAAACGCTGATTAACTGAAATAATAAGAGCAAGATGCAAGCAGAAAGGAAATGTCTGACATGTAAATCATAAAAAACTAGTAGCAAGTCATTTAGGTAAACAGTGTTTAATTTTGATATGATTGCATACTTTCAGATAAGGTCAAAATGGCAGCAAATTGCACTTGGCTACCTACCGAGAGCTGTACTTCTGAATGATGAAAATGTTTGCATTTTATGAATGTGAAAATGTGCAACTGACACCTGGAAGCCACTTTAACGTCTCATGTTGTGCTGAGCGGCCGATTTTCTTCTGCCTTCACATTAATACTCGCAGCAATGTTCATACTTTTACGTATACACTCACAGCTTCATACTACCGTTCACACTAGCAAAATCACAAGCAATCATCTTAGTCGTTAATTACTCTTGGCCATCTTCTGTGCGCCACTTTAAGAAGTCCTCTTTGCGTGCGTCCGGTTTGATTTGGTTCCTCATGCCACCAAGCAGGTTGGAGGTGGCTTCAGAGGCTACGATCAGGGGACGCACCACGGTTGGAGGGATCTGACGCAAAACCCCACCGACTGCTCCTGGAAGACCTTTCTGCTCGTGTCCTCGAGAGGCCACGTCACACAGAGTCTGGGCAGTGTCTATGACTCCCTAAAACAGGTCAAGCACATGGTTTGATACACGTGCGAGTGATTAAACACAGTCAGGACAGACTCTACAAATGCCGTTGAAACTGACAACCAATGTTCAGAGCTAGACTCGAATTGTTTTTAGTTAGGGTTGAAACTCAAATAAACAGCGAGAGGCAATAACGTTATTAATATTGTGTATTATTGTAGGTCTCTGAGGCATGAACTTAACAAGACACCCAATGGTGTCCTGTGTAAACCGTAGATCCTATAAGCCCTATAAGTTGCGAGGTGGGACTCGTTTGTCCAGCACATTCCACAGATGACCAACTGGAAAAAGATCTGGGCAATTTGCCAAATGCCAACAAAAGAACTGTTTCCCAGTCTTCCTCTAATCATTCCTAAACAATTTTTGCAACGTTGCTGGTCACATAATTCCCATCATTGAATATTGTAATCACAATGGGGTGTAATTGGTCTACAATAATGTTTAAGCAGGTGGCATGTATCAAAGTAGCATCTTTACAATTTCATTACATTTGTATATCAATATTGTATATAGGTGCAAGATGCTAATGCACTATGTGATAAAGAAGCATTTTTAGAAAATAAAATGTTACACATTGTATATACTTAGATGACCAAGGTATTTGACATTCTAAATTATTAACTATATCAGGACACAAAAAGGTAAAGTACAGCTGAATGATACCTCTCTGACAGTATCGTAAGCCTTGGCTACACCTTCTCTGAGGTCAGCTGGTTGTGGGGTGCGTCTTGGCCGAGAAGTCGGACGACATTCTGAGATGCAACGGGTTATAGGTGGAGTTGGGGACAGGATGTCGTACACGGTTTCTGCTGTTGCCTGCAAGGAAAACAGTGAATGCTGATTGCTCCCCGCTCTCTTAAGTGAATGACATAATAATGACATAACATTCTTCCTATATGGAAATCCAGTATGGATCCAGTATTCAAATTCCTGCCTACTTTCAGTCATGCCAGTAGTGTGATATGGTGGTGTAGGGTACATTCTGATTGGCAGAACCAGGACCATGGTACTGGTCATCATTTGTTATAGGTTAGAAGATTTAAACACCCCCTATACAACAGTGGGAATTTGGATAATGCAGAACATATTGATTAAACTAAATTCCACAAGACTACATTTCTTTAGGTCGCTATCAAAGGACCAAAACTTAAGCCTTTTATACCTGTATGGCCTGCACCAGTCTGTTGCTCAACTCCAGGGCAGCAGAAGCTGTAGATGTGCCAAATGATGCTGCCCCCCTCTGCAGGCCACGAATTATTCGGCCATCTTTCCTGTACTGCTCAATAGGCATCCAGAACAGGTCCCGCACACCATGGACTGCGAATAGAAAGGAATAAGAATAAATTGAAAACGAAAGAGCAAATAATTACATATCTACATCAGAATCATGTCAATTATTTAGTATTAGGTATTATACACTTTGATGCAAAATGTTATTACTCAATGTTTACATTAGCTTACAGTTACATACTGTATGTTCAGATATGAAGCACTTGAGAGCACAACAGGATGAACTGAGTGTTGGTATCCATTGATGAGGTTTTCATACCAAGCTAGGTAATGCAAGTGATTTTCTAAATCATTTAAGATTGCTTGGCAATTAGAACACATTGAAAGAGTGTTAAACACACTGTGTTGAATATGAAAGAATTAAAAAATACAGTTTTGTTCCCTGTGGTTCAGCAGTTGGAGCCATATTGATTTTTTGATTGTCAGTTGTCATGACTGGATTGGTGTTAATGTTTATACATTCAAATCACACAACAGCGCTACACAGTATGTAAAGATTGTCAAGAATTATCTTGACACAGTATTAGTACAATAATAGTATGGAATTGGATACACGTGTTGCCCATGTGCAATTTAATAGGTGAACACAGATTGTACGTACATGCAGTTAAAATGGTTTGATTTTGAAAAAACTTAACGGATAAATTAATTAAATGATACTGGTATGAACAAGTATAATTATAAAACCTAACTAATTTTACCCAACCAAAAAAAAAATGGTTTCTTTACTGTTACTCTTCCAAAAAGACCATTCCTGATCAGGCTGGGACTGTGGTAGTCTACTGGTTAAGGTACTATATTGTGAACTAGAAGGTCCAGGGTACAGATTCCTCCTCAATCAAGCTGCCACTGTCAGACCCTTGAGCAAGTCCCTTAGTCCACAATTGCTTGGACTGTAATAGTTGGACTGTAACAAGGCACGCTGGATAAGTCCATCTGCTAAATTCCTAGATGTATATGTAGCTTCTCTGTTCTGTAGAAGATTCAACTTGGAAAACTGCCCGATGCTGCTACTACTCAACTGGAGGGGAGATTACATTAAATACTGGCCACTTCCTATAGAAGCTGTTTTTTTGTGATTGTATTTTTGTTTTTGCATATACCGGTTAAAAGAGACTGTGAAATAATTCTACATGGTCATTTTGCCAATGCCAAACAATAGTGTATATATAATCTACTGGTAACTCAAGACCTTTGCACATTACTGCACATACTGCAACTAAAGTTGATAGTGGTTACACTAAACATTGTTACCTTATGTTCAATGAGGTAAGCAACTGCCTTGTTTGTGGTTATGGATACATTTGAAGACATGCATAATCACTCCATCCATTCGAACAGCAGGTACAAGCTTTTGTAACATATCGTTATTAAACTTTTTTTTACAAACGTTTTCGTATAGCAAAACCAAATGTCACACTCTACACTTACACAACTGCACTACAGAGTGCATTGGTCCTACACCTCCCAGAATGCCTGGTAACTGGTTCTTCCTGATGTCAGTCAGCCACTCGTTTACAGCATACTGAATGACTTTATCAATACCCAGCAATCTGATAGAGAAAAACACAGTGCAAAAACATCAAATGCATATACTACTGCTGTCAAAGTCAACTTTAATAACGTGTTATGGCAAAAAAAATTTTTTAAGGCCATTAACCACATTATAGCTGCCAAGATTCTGAAATGGTCCCCTTATCACAATTCCCTGCATCCTAAATACTACATCACTAATAAATGTTAGGGAGCCGGTGAGTGTAAAAAAAAAAATGAATCTGGACACCCACTTATATGATTTGCTTATTATATAAATCATAGTCTAATAGTATAGTAATAAGCACACTAACACACTATGTTTAAAGACTGTTTAGCACAGGGTGGCACAAGGGGGCAAGTGGTTTCCTTCCACATTCCAAAAGCATTTGTAAAGTCACTTGGTTACTACTATTTGATGAGTGTGACTAGTTATAGTCTTGCTCCCTTCAAGAATAACCATAAATGCTAATATGATGTTAAATACATTAATACACATAAAAACACCAAATAAAATAAATATTCTGCATTACAAAGCTATTGTTCTAGAACGTTGTGAAATGTATACTATACCCAAGATAAAATGTGATACGGCAAAGCAGATAACACCTGATGAAGATAATGCTACTGAATTTTTAAACAGTCGAAAATTACCCCCTCTCTTGAAATAAATAACAATAAAAAACACAACCATAACACTTTCTTAAGTGTATTCTTGTTTATATTCCTCATTATTAGAAATGGATTATGTTACAGATGTCTTAAAGTCACTCTGGATTAGGGCATCTGCTAAACACTGTAAATGTAAATGAATGCATTCTCTTGACATTTGACTGTCTGTGTAGTGCTATTTAAAGGAAAATCTATTCCTTAATAGGGTCGAATAGGAGCTAGCAAATTGATTTGAAAAATGTTTGTCATCTGACAGACCAAGTATTTACTAATATAGTATACAAATAAAAAACGGACAGTTTTTAAAAAATAATTTTATCATATCATATCATATCACAGAGTCACATGATCTTGTATCAAAAATCACAATTTTCGATTGAATTTAACAGTGGTAAGAAGCAAACTCACGAAGGCAGAATCACCCCCAAAAACAGGAATACAATTTGAGATTGGGATACTTTCAGTGGTGGAAACTGTACCCAAATGACACACTGATCAGTTTGCTTAAGTAATGCAGAGGTCAAACACTCTAGTTCATCACCACAGAGACCTTATGTGGCCAGATACTTTTAAATGGAGAGGTCTGAAGAACGGAAGGTTGAATGGGGATCAGCTCCCTGTTGCTGCATCAGTAACTCCATTGCCTGATCATTTCCCAAAGGTGGCGGATATGATCTCACCTCTGAAGTATGGTGACCATATTTTACTTAATTATTTGTTAAAAAGAGGACACTAAGGGCAACACGGGGCAGACAGGCTTCCACTGGCAATGGGGGTGGGAGCTTGGAACCTAGTGGAGTTCGAGTAAGTGGTGGCATTGTGAACTTTAACAGACGAGCACTTAGTTTTTACTTTAAGACACGCACATTTAAGATGATAGAGGAGACAATTAAAACAAGGAGAAAATGGCGATTCAGGACTTAATTTCAGAGTAGATGCTTTATGAATGATTAAGGAGTAGAGAAAAGTGTGAAGAACATTGAATTATAGCACAAAAACAGAGGCCTGAGGGAAATATTTGTGAAGAGTGAATTACCCATGTCTACAGCACAGTCTCTTCAACTTGAGTTCTGAGCAGTTCAGCTGAGCCAGGCCAATGAGAATCCCTGCAAATGTTCCCTACAAATAAGAATGACATCATAAGGATTATATAATGTTCAATTACCGGACAGAATATGTTTGGTTCTGGTTTGTTTTAATTTAATTTAAATTAACTATTTAATTTAAAATTTCTACTAAGTATGCCAGGAGACAGGCAGTTACTCTAGAATAGCTGAAAAAAGCCACAGAAGATTTTTAACCCCTCAGCAGGATCTGCCCCTTTCTGCAAGGAGGAACGGGATGAACACTGCCAGAGCCCTACAAAATGACCTCCAGCAGGCCAGTGGTGTGAATGTGTCTGATCAAACAATCAGAAACAAGCTTCATGAGGGTGCCCTGAGGGCCAGTTGAGCTGTAGTGGGGCGTGTGCTCACTACCCAGCACCACAGATCCCAATAACTTGAGTCTGCATCAAATTTGCAAAATCGATCACTTTTCTTTAACTTCTCATTTGCTTTTCTGACGATC
>JAYJMA010000003.1:815882-826068 GCA_036873895.1 Parotocinclus cabessadecuia
CTTAACCCACAATGGCTTGGATTGTAAGACTGTATAAATTGTAAGTCACTCTGGATAAGGACGTCTGCTAAATGCTGGAAATGTAAATTTAAAACATTTTTAACAGTGGATATTATTTCTTAGAATAAACTTACAATTACAAGCCAGGCTGTTCTCAGATGACACAATGGTAAATAGCTATCCTGCCACCCCAGTGAGACACAATGCCTTCTGGCTGGGACAGGCACCATGCAGACATGGCAAATGGTTTTGCAGTTACATAATTAGTCACCATTTCTGGCTGATAACCTGTCATGGCACTTGTCATGGCACATATAAGACATTGACACCTGTTTCAATGGTCTGTGCAAACATTTCCAGCCCCTCCAGAGGAGCAGGGGGTTCTTCTGATGCCTCGGGTGGGTCCTTCAGACACTCCTGTGCCAGCTGCATGCTGGAAGTCATACATGAGGACCAGCCTTGGGAGTCCCAGGCGGTACCTACAAAAACATATCAGTTAAATGTTGATTTACACGCAATCGGGAATTAGAAACACAAACATGCAATTACGTGTCAGATTAGATGCACTCAACTCACTCGTTCTGTCCTTGGGTCGACATGTTATTTGTAGGCCGGTGACTTCAAGTGTGCAGTGGTCAGTGACAAGTGCTGTCCATGGGATTGTTACTGATATACTCTGTACAAAACCCTCCACTATCTCCAGTGGGGCTCCAAGCGAGTCCAGCAGCTCGTTCACTGACTGAAAGTGACATTTTCTTAATGTATGAAATTTGTCCAAGGTCAAGCACACTGCAACCATAAACAATTCTAAATGTTGCACAAAAGACATTGATCCTCTAACTCAAAGAATAGGGAGAACTCATGGAACCGACAGTCACCAGGTACACTGATAATACTGAAACTTTACTGGATAATAATCTGATCATAGTCAGCATACTCCCATCTAGAAACCAGATTAGGAAATTCAATAAAGAGAGTAGAATTCTATCTTAGTTATCACATTTCTCAGCAAATGTTTAACCAAACTACAATTTCCACTGGTTTTCTCAGTCTGTACATGCGGGCAAACATAACATGGCAGAGTGTAACAAGGTAGCCAGGTCTACGATTATGGTAAAGGAAATGTATTATTTAATTCTAAAGTTTATATCACATCTTTCAGTGAGATTACTGGCTGGTTACAAAGTAAATACGTGCCTTTTACCCAAGTCGTGTAAACCTGGAGGGTTTACCAATTAATCAAGTGTGCGGTGACTTACTGATTGGATTACTGACAGAATTTGACTTTCTGTAGTGTTCAAACTATTAAGTGCTTACAAACACACTCAATGACAGTACTGTGTGGTGTGGTGCTGGTGGGAGTGTATCAGACACAGCAGCGCTGCAGGATTTTCAATTTCATTAAACACCAAACCATTGGCTAGGCATGAAGCCCATTATGCTCTCAATTCGATGTCAATTTAGAGTGACCGAATGACCTAGTTTGCATCTAATTTGGGTAATCGAACACCTTTGTCAGACTTTTCATTTCGTTTTCTGATGATCTTGTTTAGATAACCGTCCTAGTTTTATGAGTGACAAACCTGTTCTTTTAGGACTTGTTGGAACTCTGACAGTTCTGACAGTATCAGGCTTGAATTGTTATACATCACAGTACTGACTCTCAGGACCCGTTATTACTAGACACACTCTGCTAATTTAGGCACATCTATGCCATTTGGCGTAAAGAAAATGACAGCAGGGATCCACCCTGGCTTGTAAGGCCAAAATAGACCAAATCCAGCACCATGTTGAATCTATCATAAAGGCTTATGGTAGCCTAGTGGTTAAGACATCCCACATATCTTTACTAGCAGAAGATTAGGGTTTAAATCCCACCTCTGCCAAGTTGCAACTACTGAGTGCTTGAGAAGGACTCTGAACCAACAAATGCTTAGACTGCAAGTCTATCGGGGCAAGTCGTTCTGGCACATCTAACTAAAGATTCTTTCACATGTGCTCTTTGCTTTTTTCACCCTGTATAAGGTACATGCAGACAATAATGCGGCCATTTTATTAGTTAAACCAGTTCAACTGCTTGTTAACACTAATATCTAATTAGGGAAGCAAAGAGCAGATACTCAATCCACTTATTTAAGTCAAAAAAGTAAGAAAAACCTGCTGACATTCAAACCGAACCGAAGAATTGTGATTTAAATGACTTTGAATTTGGTTTTTGGTGCTACACAGACTGGTCCACGTATTCCAGACATGTCCAGTTTTACAGAAAATGGTTTGAAACAACCCAGGCAGCAGAAGTTATTTGCATCAAAGTGCGTTGTTGATACCAGAGGTCAGAGGTGAATGACCAGATTGGTTTGAGCTCACAGAAAGGCAACAGTAACTCAAATAACCACGTGTTACACCAAAGATATGCAAAACAGCATCTCTGAATGAGCAAAACATCAAACTCTCAAGCAGACGGACCACAGCAGCAGCAGCAGCAGCAGCAGCAGATCACGTCTGTCAGCAAAGAACAGGCAACTGACACTACAGTCTGAATGGTCTATTGGCTTTAGCAAAGTGGTCAGCAGGGTTCAGGTGGTGATAGTGGCCCATGTTTGGTCAATATGGACCAAAACCTCTGAGGAATGTGTCCAGCACCAGCACCCCTGCCAAGTTGTCACTGTTGGGTTCTTGCGCCAGGTCCTTAACCCACAATAGCTTGGATTATAAGATTATATCAGTTGCAATTCGTTCTGAATATGAAAGTTTGCTAAATGAAACAGCCCTACTAGTAGGTGTACCAAACAAAGTGGTAAGAGAATGTATATAGTGAGTGTGTCATCATTAGATATTTGTACGTACGAACGTCAAAGTGTATGATGAGTCTTGGAACACATCTTGTTTTCTTTCAGACAACAAGATGTTCATGACAATTGCGAAACACTATTTCGTGGAAGAGACTAGCTGGTGGACTAGCTAAGCTACTCACCCACACGTCGAGGTTGATTTCTTTAATGACTCCACTGCCATTGTACAAGTCCAAACTCAGCTGGTCCAAACTCAAACGCTCTTCCAAGAAGTGACCGAGGTAATGTTGGAGAAGGTAGCGACAGGCCCGTTTCTTTATCGAGCCTGACCAGGGGAAGAGCCACCGAGACATAGGGCCAAAGAGACCGGGGTGTGGGAGTACAGAGGAGGTGGAGGAGGAGAAAGAAACCGAGCGAGGCAACAGTCCTTCGGGAACTGCATAACACTACAACCGGAGAGATGACTTGCTAACGAGGCACAGGCAGGGTTGCTTAGGGTGGCTAGCTGGACAGAGTGGATACACTAGCTAACTTCCCTCTCTGACACAAATATTCAGGAATGTTTCCAGTCAGCACAACTGCTTGTCTGGTGTACTTTTTCAAAAACGTCCTTTCCTTGAACCAAGCCACTTCGTAAAAGAGAATTTTCTTTTTAAAGTGTATATTTCAGACACAAGCGACAGTTCCGTCGGCGTTTCTCCTCATAGGCTTGTTTATTGTTTTCATACTGAGACAGGAACAGCGTAGCAGCGTCATTGCGTCACGGCGTAAAACACGTCACGGAAACAAAGTGACGCCATTTTTAGAAGGTCAACCTGTCGAAGCAAAACTGAAATTAAGTTACAATGTGCGTAAAAAGATGGTTCGTTAGGCCCACGTGGCATTCATGCATATATACTGGGGCAGTTTACTCACTTACTTTCCGGTAGTATTGTCTTCAATTCCAGACCAGATGCCCTATAATTCTGGGAATTACCTCCCTCCTTCCTAAACGAGTTCATTATAATCCACCAAGCTCCGTTTAGTTGCTCTTATACATCGTTGTAATTAGTTTCCAGTATCTTTAAACTTCTCAAGGCTCTAAATCTCTAATTACACCACTGTGTTATTGGCTGTGCTGGCTTCACTACATTCTACTTATGTGATTACACATTCTCTGTGATTATGTTCGGTAGATTACAGTAAGCAAGAAAAATAACCAACTATAGCTAATCATCCCAATAATTTAATTTAAAAACTTTCCTACACACAATAGTTCATACTCATAGTACATTTTCAAATACAATCCTAATGAAATTTAGGGGATTTTAATTATGGGATATTTCGTTTTGAAGAATCCCCTAATTTTGTAAGCAGTAGTAAATTCACATACAGTATTATTTTCTTAGTCATCAAACTTTATCTTTAAAAGCACACAACTAAACACCTGGTCATACAAAATTCATGTATCAATCAACTAAAAATAAACCATACTCATAGTCCATCACAGGGGAAACACGTGCACAATGGGAGTCTTTTAAAAAAGCATTTTGACTTACAAACTGAAAATAAAACACACTTTCCAAATTTACAAGTCGGTTCATCAAATTGCTGCCCTGCTAGAACTGCCACTGTTAAATGCTGTTGTTGTGAATAGGAAACTGCCTTCTGTTGCAACAGTTCATATTTTCCCCTAACAGAGGTTCCCTTAAGCTTCATGTATTTGGCTTGCAGATAAGCTGCACAGAAGTTTGAGAACACTATGTGCAATATCAATTGTCCAATACCCATTGTCTTAAGTAATGTAAAGCACACAAACAGTTCCCTAAAGTGATTAAACACATTTCAGTATCTTTTAGTTAGGTAGACTAATATGAGCTTTACAGATACGATATTACTTTCTACCTGAATTAGTTGTAAAATATTATGAAGGATTTGTGGTTTTCAACACCTGGGCCTTTGAGCTGTAACGCAATGACATTTTATTGCTTAACACAATGGAATTGCACACAATGTTTTGCTTCCAAACTTGTGGGAACAGTTTTGGAGAAGCGGGTTCAGTTAGACAATGCGGGTCATTCATTGTCCTGCTGCATGGCCCACACTCGAGATTCAGTATATTGACCAATGTCCTGATATTTTCCTTTACTGTTTTTTGGTAATTCAGAAAATATTGTTCAATGGCTTTAAGTTGTCCTGGCCCAGATGTAGCCAAACATAATACTATGTCAATTTAGATAATTTACCTCTTTAAATAAATGAGTATTTATTATATTTTTGTCTACTTTTTCATTTGGTTATTTGTGTATGCTATCATGAGTTGTCTAAAACTCGGATGATAATATATACATAAATAGGAGATTTTATATATATAGAGAGAGAGATGGAGAGAGATAGAGATAGGGAGGGAGGGAGCTAGGTAAAGATCCTAGTTATGTGAAGATCAAGCAGGACTTTCCAGTGGGTGGATGTTCAGTAAGCATGTTCTGAGCTTCACGTTAGTGGCTGCACTTTTTCAGGTACACAGTAGCAAACATTACGAACGCACAAAATACAGATATTAGAACATTTACACACTGCAAAGACATCAGTGCAAAAATGCAAAGACCATTCCAGATAAAACATTACACAATCTTTAATTTAAACAGTAGTTTTAGTTTGTTTGCTGGTTTAAAATCTTGTCGAATCAGCCGCTATAATTGCTATTTAAATATGTATTTAAATAATTGGAATGTCCGTAACTCATAGAATCAACAAGGTGCAGTAAACATTCCTCTGAGATTTTTTCCACACAGACACACATTTGCTGCAGATTGGTTGGCTGCACGTCCATGATACAAATCTCCCATTCCATGCCATCTCAAAGGTGTTCTAGCTGACTGACATCTGAGGACTGTGGAGACCATACAGGCTTTGACAAAGTGACCAGTTAATGTGTGTATGTACAGTGTTCATCGAACACGAGTATACCTCCTTTGTAACATTTTAAATATTATCTCAAAGAACTCAATTTCCAAAATGCTGACATGACAAAGTTTAATGTAACATTTGTTTAACTTTTAATGGGAAAGTAAGGATAATAAAACTTAGATTACACATTTTTCAATTTAACTCATGCTATGCTAATGGGGTGATGCAAAAGTGAGTACACCCCACAACAAATACTACATCTGTACAAAGTTATATGAAACTTTGTCTTGTTAACATTATGGAAATTGTTTGTGTTTACTGAGATATTGTTTAAAATGTTACTGTTCAAAGGGGGTGTACTAAACACCAGGCACTGTATATACAGTATATAACTTATATGCATATGAAGTGTGTAGTGCCTACCCATGCTAACTTAATGTACACACACACACACATACACACACACACACACACACACAAAAAAACACACACGCGCACACACGCGCACACACGCGCACACACGCGCACACACGCGCACACACGCGCACACACGCGCACACACACAGTTTACACATCTTTCCAAAAAATATCTCATTTATACATGTACATTCAGTTTGGGCCAATTATGAAACAACTATTAACCTAATGCATGTCTTTGGACCTGGAGCAAACCCAAGCAGACATGGTAAAGACATACAGACTCCACACAGAAAGAATCCATACTACTTCACCCTGAGATTGAAGGATTAAAGATCTTTACAGGCTTTGAGACAGTACTGATACCCACCGAGCCACTGCGCCTCCCTGGCATTTACTAAACAGCCAGTACACCACACACATACAGATATGTTGAGAAGCTTGTGTCGCCCATTCCTCAACTGCTTTGTACTGTCTTTTATATGACATGAACTGCATTTGTCTGGCAACTTAATATATGGTTTAAGTATTTTAGTAACCTTAATAATAAGCTTCATCTTATTACTGGATCACAGTCATACATGTGATCAAACGATGTCCTAAAGAATGCTATTTACATTTCAGGTGAGGAGACTACTTAGTAAAGAGGCCGTGTGTACCTGGGATCCTCCTGGAAGGCGTACTGGAGTCCCTGCCCATGATGTACATCCCAGTCCACAATCAAAATCCTGCAACACAAAACCCACTACATAAAGCCATAGTCACAGCATGAATGTAATCCGTTTCTATACAGCATAAGGAGTGTGTGTAAGAAGGACAGAGACCAGGACAGTCTCACCTCTCTACGTTGTGCTGTTTCTGGGCATAACGAGCTGCTATCGCTATGCTGTTGAACATGGAGTACCCATTCATCTGCTCAGCTTGGGCGTGATGCCCCGGAGGCCTGCAGTCAAGAAATGCACAAATCTCTTGGTTTGAATTCGAATCAGCTGCTTTGGAGCTGGAAACCTTACAGCGTACAGTTATTTAATGCTGACTCACGGAGAAAGAAAACAAATTCAGGTTTGGTTACCTGCACACAGAGAAACCGTTGCGAAGCTCTGAAGCCATCACTTTGTCAACCAGCTGGAGGACAGAGCCAGCAGCTAAACAGGCGCAGGAAAACGAGTCCTGCACACATACAAAAATCATAAACAAGTCAATAATTTAACCATCAAACATACGACCAGACATTTCAGAAGCTGAAATTTCACCCTCTAATGTAACTGCAGGGTAAAGGGGTATTCGCTGCTCACAAAAATGAGGGGAGAATTCAAAAGGAATATGAAGAGGATCTCACAAGGACTGCTGGATAATCTGATCCTGCCCATGCTCCAGCACTGTCGGTGAGATTTATCACTCTTGGGTGATCATACTAATGTACAGTCAATGTGGGGGCACTCTCGTCAGTTTAACATGCTTCTGTTCACCCCATATATATATATATATATAAATAAAATATCACTTACTACTCAATCACCATCATTGATTTTGCATCTCATTTGCGTAATCGAACAACTTTCTTTGACTTTTCATTTGCTTTTCTGATGTTGTTGTTTAATGAAATGCTTCATTTTGTAATCGATTCATATTGATTTTGCTAAAAGTAACCAATATTAACCACAAATAACTGATGCGATTTTTAACGTAGCCGGACCTTTACACAACTTGTCTGAACACTCCGTGTCCACTTTATTTTTTTTAATCTTCTCCTAATGTGTCACAGAGATTTCATCGTGTCTTTTTCACATCGTCAACTTAAAAAACACAGACATGAGCAAAGATAAGTGCATGAATCTATAGTCTGTGTTTTTGTCACGAACAGATTAGACACTTCGATAACATGAAAATGGCTCTGTACAGTCTCTGTAAGGTTTATTACTGGGATTTCCCAGCCCATCTTTATTCCACGTTATTTTCTGTTTCCTACTCTGCTGGTTATGCTGATCGGCCTGACTTTAACGCATCCGGACAAAGAAGAAATAAGAACTTGCGGTTGGTGTAGAGCTTCTTATAAGCATAATGCTGATAGGGCTATGTGTGTGCATGCCGCTGCTTGCAACCCTTTGAACGTGACAGTATCTTGGCTATACTGCTCACTAAAATTGAAAGATTCCCTAATTTTACATTAGCACATATATGTAGCATGGTGTTTGACGAGAGAGTGCAATCACAGAATGCATCATGAACGTTATGTGACTCGCACCTACAAATAATGCAGAAATCCAGATAATTTAGGGTTCATTAAGCTCTTATTGCAACTGTATATCTGGTAAATCTTACAGGATGGAGGTAGACGGAGTCATAACGATCAGAGACGAACTTCAGCTCCTGTTCTGCCATCGTCTGAGTGGATCTCATTAGATCAATATACTCCTTCCTGTAAAATACATATCACATATCACACAAATATTATTAGAATTATTGTACTGTAGCCGGTAAATGGGCTTCAGAATCTAGCAATAGCATTTTACTTTTATTCATGCACTTGAAAATATACTCAAAAATAATTAAACATCCCCTAATTGTAGTGAGCAATGTATTTAGATACAGGTGGTATTATAATATAATAGCATGGTATTTCATTTAGAACTTGATTTGAACTAAATTGCTTTTTAATAGCGTACATTTCTGTGGATATATGAACAACAAAACAAGACAAACAAAGACTTGTAAAATATAATTTGATTATAATGCAATAAAATGTATATACATAGAATAGTTTGATATGTGGCATGCATTTATTAGGTTTTGTTTTTAAAAAAACACTAGGGCACAAAAGCGTATCATATGATTAACCTTGCAACTGTAGGAGCTTAATGATTCATTAATCATCCAGCATTAAACATTTTTTCACTCACTTGTGGACCAGTAAAAGCTCCTCCTCTGAAGCAGATCTCATCTGAAAAACAGGTAATCAATTATTTTTTTACTTACATAACATAGTGACGTAACGACTGATGGACAACATGTCTTTGGAATGTGGGAGGAAACCAGAGTACCCAGAGAAAACCCATGCAGACATGGAGAGAACATGCAAACTACACACAGGCGTAAATCTGAGGTTGACAACCAAGGATCTCTGGATCTGTGCGATAAACACACTCACCCCTTGCACTGCCGATAACAGAAGTAATAAGGCTCAAGCAGAGCACACGTAGTTGGCTTCCTTACCTCGATCTGTACACAGCGAGAGAGAAGCCCCTCTGCCTCCATCAACCCCACTATAGTAGTCACTCTCTCCGGACATTCAGGGTGGCTGAGAAGAAAATGACAATTAACATTAAACAACAAACAAATGACAATTAGGGATGTACCGATAACAAAACCAGTATCAGGTCCGATACCGTGCTCATGTACTCGTAGAATTCCTCCAATAACAATTTACAGCAACGTAACATTCAGCAGGTTGGTAAAGAAGTGATGTCAGCAGTTTGGAAATCTTTTAGCCTACGTGAATGTTCAGCACAGCTGAATGATAAATGATGCAATCACATGATATATAACTAATTCTATTTTAGTCAGAACAGGCAGCACGGTGGGGAGCACCGCTGCCTCACACCAAGAAGGCCCTGGGTTCAATCCCCGCGTTGAGTCTGCATGTCCTCCGCAGGTTTGCGTGGGTTTACTCCGGGTACTCCGGTTTCCTCCCACAGTCCAAAAACATGCGAGTTAGGTCGTTCGGTCACTTTAAATTGGCATCAATTAATAGGTTTGACGGCCTGCGTGCCTAGCCAGCGAGGTGACTTGGATAATGGCTAAAACACCACTGCACTGGCGTGATCAGCGACATCTACAAGCAGTCTAGGTGATAGTCAGAACATCTTATGAAAATAAAACCTGTTTTGAAAGGTATTGTCAGAAGTGTAATGATCTTTCTGTCTTACTCACTCTCACTCTCACACTCACACTCACACTCACTCTCACTCTCACTCTCACTCTCACTCTCACTCTCACACTCACTCTCACACTCACACTCACTCTCACACTCACACTCACACTCACACTCACACTCACACTCACACTCACACTCACACTCACACTCACAC
>JAYJMA010000003.1:846715-861322 GCA_036873895.1 Parotocinclus cabessadecuia
CCTCCACTCTGCCCTTGTGATCTGTTCTTCCCCTTACTATATGGCTCTGCACAAACACCTCCAATGCAGAGGCTGAGTAAGCAAACCTAGCAAGTGAATGACAATGTAATAAATATAATATAGATTGATTTCTGCTATGCAAGGTCAGGTGTTCACCTCTAGTTACTTTCTGGGGTTTGATGGAAACCATCGTGACACAGGTGTCAAATATGCCAGCCCATCACCATCAACTCGAGTTGTCGGTGCTTCTGGCCTGTATAGGCACTGCAAAGATGTTATTCTCTGTGGCTGAGGGAAGAAAGGTAGGATGGGTATCAACACATTGATTGACTGAGGTGCCAGCCTGAGTGATAGTTGAATACGGTGAAAGCAGGTTGTGAGGCAGGGTTTTACCATAGAAGTTTGCCACCTGGTTCCCTGAGCAGAGGGGCCAGCATAAGGCAGAGAATGTTAACGCAAGGAAATTATGCCGTAATCACTGCACTACAGGAAAAGTCAATTTATCCAAATTTAACTTGTTGTTTAGTCACATACATGCTTACATAATTGGGTATATTGATATTTGCTGGTTAATTGTAAGTCTAATTAATGAAGAATATTTACTGTATATATAAAATTGACAGATTTATTGCCTGTGTAGAGTATTACTACTGTTTGAAAGGAGCCAACTCAGTTGCCAAAGATTTACCTGCCTAATCGAGTACATATGGCTTTAATATCCTTCAAATATGTTTTCAAACACTATGCTGAACCGCATTAGATTAGGGATAGGAATAAACTCTGCAAAGTAAGTAGAGCAGGGTAAATGAATAAAACGGATGTTAACTGTATCCTTAATGGGAACATTGGTTATTCTGGGAGAAGACCAACAAAAACCAACACTCTGGCAACAGGAAGAGGGTTTGGGTGTGGAGAATATCATATGTAAAGACAGTTATTACAGTCTACTGATCATATAATGCCACACAGCATTAAAGGGAAGTGATCTGTGAAATTACAAATAGAGATGTTATTATTTTCCTGAATAGCCTTTTCCTGCTACGTACCGTTAAAGATGAAGTGCTAGAAACAACCTAACAGCACTGTGGCAGCTTAGCGGTTCAGATACTGGAGTCTGGACCTGATGGTCCTGGGTTCAAATCCCACCTCTGCAAAGCTGGCAGTTGGGTCCTTTAACAAGGCTTTTAACCCAACAATTTTATCAGTTATAAGTCGCTCTGGATAAAGGCGTCTGCTGAATGCCGTAAATCTAGAAAAATATTTCTTTGCAGGGTTTGCAGAGAGCTAACGATGGTTTCCATCAAACCCCAGAAAGTTACTAGAGGTCAACACCTGACCTTGCGTAGCAGAAATCAATCTATATTATATGTATTACATTGTCATTCACTTGCTAGGTTTGCTTACTCAGCCTCTGCATTGGAGGTGTTTGTGCAGAACCATATGGTCAGGGGAAGAACAGATCACAAGGGCAGAGTGGAGGTTTGGGTTGAGTCCAGATGGGGATACTTTGTGCAATGATAGATGGAGCAGTAAAGATTGGCGACCATTAATCGGCAGTTGTTCTGCATTCATCATGCACCTGCATGTATATACCTGTCTTAAGTTTCTGTCTCCTGCTTTGGGTTCTCCTGGGCCATTTGGGTATCTCTAATCAGAACTTGGTGACAAATATATTAGATTCACCTACAGTACAGCACATGTGAATACAAAGTATATTCAGTGTAAAAGATGTATGATGTAACGTATAAAAACTGATGATAATGTATATTTCAATGTCAGTTTGTTTGTCTCCTCTTCATGACTAGAACAGGACCATCAGAGGTCCACCACAGACAATATACAATAATTGAAAGATCCACCAAGAAAGATCTGTTGGAAACAAATTAAACTGTATATGTATGAAAGTAATGATGAATGTAAATTCTTACAAAATTAGAGTGAAAGGTTTTTGGCGACAACTGTACAACTGAAGAAAGTCTGTAGTACCGTTTAGTAACCTGCAGTCCAGGTTTCTTTTTCACTATACCGCTGCAAACAAAGGCAATGGTGACTGGCAGTCAATGACACGTAATGGGTACTGTGACAACAGATTTCCTTCCTTTTCTCTCTACTGGTGGTCTTTCTGGGGTGTCTGGAGCCTTAATGGAGCTTGTATGCCCTCATGAAACCACTGCCTTCAAGTGTGTGATAGGGACATGTCTAGCAGTCAACAGTCTCCCACCAAGAGGTACATTACCCAAAGGGGCTTATGAGAGGCTTTTTACAGACCGGCTAGAGTCCTTTCTTCTCAACCTAGTTACAGCTAGGTTGAGAACCGTGAGCCAATCACAATAGGTTAAGAGTGTTCTAACTTACCAGCAGGTCCAGGGTTCAAATCCCACCTGGGTCCCATAACTGCTTGAATTGTAAGACTGTATGACTTGTAAGTCGCTCTGGCTAAGGGCGTCTGCTAAATGACATAAATGCAAATGTAAAATGAGTGTACACATGCAATCAGTATCAACAACCTAAGTATGTCTGTTCAAGTGTCTTGTAAGTATAGACAGTGTTTATATGCCCCATCTACACTGCTTGAAATTGTGCATTATGAAACATAATGCATCACACATACCTGTATTTGAATACAAAGTACACCTGTATGGCATGAGTACCAAGATTAAATGACCAGTGCGTTTGTGTACAAGGTAGGCATTAAATAATATATTGATTGTCATATTACAATAGGTAAGGCAGTTGCAACACTGTGTATTTTCGAAGCATCATTGTCCCCTTTGTTACCAAGGAAACCTGGTACTGGGACAGCAGTAACGTGACCGAGATGGTGATGAGTGGGGTGAAGTGTCGTGGAGATGAGATGACTCTAAATGAGTGTCAGCACCATCAAGGGGTCAGCTGCCAGAGGGCAGGAGCTGAATTTGCTGCTGGTGTCATCTGTTCTGACAGTGAGTAACATACATTGACCAATAATTCAAGGTTTGCATTTTACAGTTAAAATTCAAGTTGCACCTATGAAACCTGCATTAATTATTCATATATGAAGGTCTGATCTGTATCTAAGTCACGGTTATTTACAAGTTAGTAAGATGGATTGGAGATGTTGTAATGTGGGTTCTAAGGGTGTCAGGCTTTATAAACAAGCACGCATATAGTCTTCTCAAGGCACACAGATGATAAATGACCATGACCTTACGACCCTATATCAGAAAAAGTTGGGACAGGAGCATATGTCAATTATTTCATTAACTGCAAAACGCAGTATGTTTTATTCTTATTTTAATGCAGGATGTGTTTGGTTTTAAATGTAAATTTCAGTCCACGTTTAATTAGCACAATTAGACCTAGGCAGACTAAAAGACTGGAGCTTATGAAAACCTAGAAAAAACAGACATATTCTGAATTCAGGTTTCTTACTGTTCTTTTATGACCTTTCCATGTTTACTCCTTTTCCATGCAATTCTCAGCGGCACCAGACCTTGTGTTGAATGCGCCTCTGGTACAGCATAGTGTCTACCTTGAGGAACGACCCCTACATTTGCTCTACTGTGCAGCAGAGGAGAACTGCCTCTCTAAATCTGCAGCTACAGCTGACTGGCCGTACGGACAACGGCGCCTACTCCGCTTCTCCTCAGAGATCCACAACATAGGCCGGGCAGACTTCCGTCCCCGTTTGAGCCGTCACTCCTGGGTCTGGCATGAATGCCATAGGTAAATGCATGCACATTATATGCACATTTATGCACATGTACAGTTGCGCTTGAAGGTTTGTGGAACCTTTGGAATCGTCTCTGTTTCTGAATGAATATGATCGAGACCGTCATATGATTTTTAGAACTTTTAATAGATTAAAGGTCAGTCAGGTGTTTCCAATGACTGGAAAAATGATCAGGTGGGCATCCTGTTGAAGAACAGGAATGTAAGTGTGACCTTCACATCACATTTGTGAAAGAGTCTGCAGTGACATCACAGAATATGATACTGTACAACTAATAACCATACATGAAATCTTGTGCGATCATTGATTTTGACTCACTCTGACTTTTCCAGATTAATTCATCTGTAGAATCTACAGAGATGTTCACGCAGCACAAGCCAAGTCCAATTCCAAACTTTTGATCCATTACACATGGAAACTATTTAATGAATATTTTAAGACTAATTACAAACACAAGGTAGTTCCATAAAGCTGACATTGCTCTGTGGACTACTGAGACGATGGACTATAAAAGGAGGGAAAACCCCCACCAAAACCTTTTCTTGACTATGAAGTATGGATGAAGTCTTACTTCTGGGGTTGATTTGCAACCTCAACAATCAGAATAACAGAATAAAATTGTATAATGACGTAGCAATCTTTCATTAAGCCTAACATTACATTCAAGCTTTAATTAGCCATGTCTGAGCAGGGGCATCTTCAGACCCACTATATGGGACATTACTTTTTCCATAACACCTCAGTATCTTTCCTGAAGCTTGATCAACTAACAGTTGCAGTCAGAGCCAGTTTCATTTTTGGATATAGAGTAATCGACATTCACTAACATTTTTTAAAAGGCAGTCACGCTGTAAGCAAGGTAATGATAGCTTTTAGTTTTGGCTGATAAGTCACATAACCTCTAAAGTACACATTAGACCTCTAAATCAAAGTTACATTAGAATAAACAATTAATGCAAATAATAAAAAGTCTTTAGTGCTAATTTGCTCTTCATTTCTCATCCACGGTAGAGTAACACCCACGTAAATGTTAAATCTTCTTCTATTTAGCGTGTAACTGGTTTATATTTTAAGCACAGTTGTGCCCCTACGACTGATTAGCAAGCAGAGGGCTACAGCTGTGCCCCTCTAAATTCTGTGTGCGCCCCAGTACAATATGTAGTCTAGAAACGCCCCTGTGTCTGAGTGAGAGAAGGTCAGGCAGATGGACAGCATTGTCAGTTTCTCTGTGAGGATTCATTCTTGGTATATAAGCCAGAGAAAAGAAGCAGTCGGTGGTGGCATGTTGTATGGGGGCACATGCTGGCTTTCTGCCCTCCTCCCTTGGTGGAAGGGCTGTGTTCCTAGCAGAGCAATCCCAACCTGGGGAATTGGGCAGACCATTTCTCAGTATTGTAAAATTATATGGGGAAAATATATTGCTCACCAAAATTAGGGGATATTTCTTTTTTATTCATTCATTCATTATCTTCCACTTAATACACACAGGGTCAAAGGCCAGCCAGTGCCCACCCAGCAACTCTGGGTGCAAGGGCAGGAGCAACACTAGATAAGACGGCAATCCATTGTAGGGTGCAAACACACACACACACACACACACACACACACAGTCATGCACACATTCACACACTAAGGGCCACTTTAGAGACAGCCAATTAACCTAACAGGCATGTTTTTGGACTGTGGGAGGACACCGGAGCACCCGCAGTAAACTCACATAGACACAGGGAGGACATGCAGCCTCCAGACAAAAAAGGACCCAGGCCTCTCCACCCTGGGACTGATCCCGTGACCTTCTTGCTGTGAGGCAGCGGTGCTACCCACCGATCACCGTATTTTTATATCATAATGAAATATCCTCTAATGAAATATCCCATAAGTTTAGTGAGCAGCGTATATGAATAATAATTGGAAACTAGAAAAAAGACTGTAAATCAGTTTGTGTGTTCTGGTAAGACCTATAGTGATATGCAAGCAGTAAATCTAGAGAGAATCTCAAGAGATAAAACTTTTCTGTACATCTGTAGAATTCTGTAAAACTGAAAGCTGAGCAGTTTGTTTTAACTGATAATGTGGCTCTAAGATCTTTCCAGACACAAACTGACTGATATTTATGATTTTTGCCGGTTTTAATAGAAAAACCCTCTTGAGTACAGGAAGCTGAGGGATAAAGAAATCCCAGCTTCAGCCTTAAAGTCAGAGAGAGATTAATGTTTTCTCCATCTTCACCTACAGCATTCAGACCATGAAACTTTTAGACTAAAAAATGTATGAGTATTGCTCATTTATTATTTTAATCTGCAGTAATACATAGTGAGCCAGCTAATTCTGTTCGTGCTAGCCTTCATCTTTTGTGACCAGGCATTTAAAGTCATTTACACTTAATTTCTTTTTTGCTTCATAAGCACATTTTGCTCACTAAATCTGTATGATTACGTCCCTCCCCCAGGCACTATCACAGCATGGATATTTTTACTCACTATGACCTGCTAGATCTCAATGGAACAAAAGTGGCAGATGGTCACAAAGCAAGCTTCTGTCTGGAGGATACAGACTGCCATGATGGTAAAGCAAAAGTTACGATTATGATTCTGTTGATATACAGCGCCCTAGGCCGCACAGCTGGGGCCAATTCTGCAAGTTACTACAGAATGCTATATAGCTGTAGGATCCTGAGAAGCACATGTAGAAGATAACGACCTTGCATTTGTGCTGTTCCCAGAAAAGTGAATTGTCTTTACTCTCTTGCTTAAGGACTGTCGAAACAATACGAGTGTGCCAACTTTGGTGAGCAGGGCATCACGGTCGGCTGCTGGGACACATACAGACATGACATCGACTGCCAATGGATTGATATAACTGATGTTAAACCTGGAAACTATGTTCTACAGGTATGTACATCGAACACCTCGTTCATTCAGATAAATTCAGTATTATGTTTTTGTTATATGAAGAACTACACATGGTATTGTCAGCTAAACTACAGACCAAAATGCATTGCTGCTTGACTTTTAATATTTTACTCTATGATGTTAAAAGACAGCACCCTTGTGGCAGAAACATGCTATTGCAATGCCGACTGTGATTTAACAGCAGGGGGAACAATCTACTAATTGCGTAATTATAGTCCACAGGTCCGTGTGCTCTAACTAGGTAGACTACAGTACATTCATCACCAGGTGTAATATAATAATTGTAAATAAAAAAATACCTTATTACAAGCATGGTTATATTATGGTGATTATACACTTGCCTTTGATTAAGTGGAACCCAACCCCAATGATTTATTGTTATATTTATTGCCAGTTCAAACAGTTAAAGACTTACAGTTTATTTAAACACTGCACACAGATAAATTAGATAGATAGATTAAAGTACTACATAAATGATATCCTGGGTTGTACTGAACCCTCTGTGTCTCTTGTTTCTCATTTTTTGCCTCTAAAAAGTCAGCTCATCAACTTTCTACCCTGGTGACCTTAAACACAGTCTAGAGAGAATTGGTTTGCTAACTTTGAGTGAGAACTTGGCTGGCTTGCACAGACCCTCGACTCTATCAGACACCTTGCACTGGAATGCCAAAAGTGTACCAGGGCAATTTCCAAAATCTAGTAGAAACCCTTTTAGATTTAAGGATTAAGGCTGTTGTAGCAACATAGGTTGGGGGCAAACTTCATATTCATACCTATGTTTTGGAGGAGATTTTTGAGTGTCTACAAACTAGTGTATTTGATACTGGAGTTGAGATAAAATATTAATATGTAGCATAAAGAGCTATGAGACGTTTGGAACTCAAGCCACATTAAGTAATCAGGTGTCCTTGAGTGTTCTGAAAGGCGCCTATAATAAAATGCATTATTATTATTATTATTATTATTATTCAGATGCATTCGATACTGTTCCTGGCTTGTGCTACATATTAATATTTCACCTCAACTCCAGTGACAGATACACTAGATTGTAGTAACTAAAAAAAATCACCTCTAACCCATATGCATGAATATGGAGTTTGCCCTCAACCTATGTTGCTACAACAGCCTTAATCCTTCTAAAAGGGTTTTCAACTACATTTTGGAAATTGACCGTATAGGTGTTAGACAAAAATTGCCCTGGTACACTTTTGGCATTCCAATGCAAGGTGTCTGATGGAGTTGATGGTCCGTGCAAGCCAGCAAAGTTCTCAATGAAAGTTAACAAACCAAATTTCTAAAGACTGTGTTTAAGGACAACTGGGTAGAAAGTTGAGGAACTGACTTGGATACAATTTAGAAACAAGAGATACAGAGGTATCAGTACAACCCATTCTGCTGACACTTTGTCTATGGAGAGTCCAGAAATGTATGCTTTTATGTTGTGAAAGTCTTACAAGTATTGCTGAAATAGCAGAGCTCAATAATTAAAAGGAGTTTTTATAAACTTAAGTCTGTACAGTATACACGCAACACCACAATCACATCACAGCGACAGGTAACTCTGGACCTGTGTCACCTACAGAGCATTGCCTTTTATCCATTCAATAGTAAATCAACAGCATTTAAGTTGCTATTTAAAAAAAAATAAAGTCTGTTATTGTACTCTTCACAAAAATTAGAGGAGATTTCAAAATGAATATTAAGAGGAACTGCTGGACAATCTGATCCTGTCCATGCCCCATCGCTGTCAGTATGTTTTGGCAGTCTTGGCAGTGACCATACACCTACTGAACACCTACTGACTGAACAGTCAATGTGTGGCACTCTCATCCAGTTTGACATCAAACAACTTCCTTTGACTTTTCATTTGATTTTCTAATGATCATGCTCAACGAAATATATATATCAGATCCTTCGTTTTTAATCACTTCATATTCATTTAGAAACATCCCCCAATTTCTTATAAGCAAGCTATTTAGTGCACTCTTAGTAACAGTAGTATTACTAAGTATAGTAATCTTGCTTCTTTGGGTCATGTAACACAAAATCAAGGCAAAATCAACTGCATGTGCCACCATGCTGCCCATATATAAATATATAAATAATAACACCAGACTCACTGTTTTGCTGATTTTTTACATTTCTCCTTAAGACTGAGGGCTTCTATGACTATATCTTAAAAAGTGACGTACACCACACAACTGATTTGCTTTACTAAAGTTATTTTTGATCTTTTCACAGGTTATATTAAACCCCAATTTCGAGGTAGCAGAAAGTGACTTTACCAATAATGGCATGCGTTGTAACGCCAAATATGATGGCAGTAGAATCTGGCTGCATCAATGCCACATAGGTAATCTTGCTTACAGTTCCAATAACCCTGTTCTTAGAGATCAATGGAAATTTTCTATTCCTAGTGTATATATATATAAAATATTAGGAATAGAAAATGTCCATTATTCTATATATATATATATATATACACAAAGACATATACACATATATATATATATATATATATATATATATATATATTTTTTTTTTTTTTATAATAAATTATTTTCAAATGTATTAATACTTAACTGCATGCCACCACATAGTAGTAAACTTTGTTTAAACATTCTGTTTTAGGTGATTCATACAGTGAAGAAGCAGAGAAGCAGTTTGAACATTATCCCGGTCAACTGAATAATCAGATCTCACTATGACTATACTTAACTGCATCATTGTACCTACTACCTACATATTCAGGAAAATTCACTGATTTTAGCCCATCTGTTTAATAGCTCAAAAATATGTGGGAATCATAGCCTGGCTTACCTACCATTAAGAACTGTCTAAAGTTTTTCGTACGAGTACTTTGTGTTCAAAGAGGAAAAAGGTGAATAGAACACCTGCAGGCAGTTCCTCATTCATGAGCCAGACCAATAGGAGCTTACTTCACAACACTAATCTTGAAACAAGCCATTTGGTTGTAACTGACAGATTATGAAAATGTCATGTGAAATCTCGTCCAAGTAATTTTATTAGATTCAGCAAACAGGTCATGCTTACCTTGAAACACACCCTTTTACAAGTTCAGCTTTTCTTCCATCAAGCCAGCCTACTGGCAAACCCACTAATCCGTTTAGCAGCCCACAACCATTAATAATGAAATAGCTGCTTGGGTTGTTTTTTCCAGCAAAGTACTGTACCATCTGGGAAGAGGTTAAATACATTACACTGGTAGTCCAGAACTCAATACGAACAGCGCAGGTTTCAGCCCAACACCTCACACAGAACTCTCAAAACTTTAGCGCGTTTGCTCGCTTACCTCAGCAGAACGCACATCATGCAAGGACTAAAGATATCTTGCTGTTACAGCACAAAAAGGTGCCATGTTGTTTAGCATACTATAGAGATGTAATAGTTAAAATACCTATACAACCACGTGATTGGCTCTGCAGTCTGAACAAGGAACAGTTGTCTTCCTCTCATTATGGGACAGTGGATAAGTGTCCACGTATCAAATCCCACCTCTCCTAAAGCTAAAGCTTGTGGGTCCTTGAGTCAAATTCTTGACAATCAAACTGAACGTTACCAATTCTGAGGCCTTAATGTCTGAATTGCTGGCTTTCCTGCTAAATGATTTAATAGCTTTGACAAGGTGCTTCTTTCCCCAAAAATAAATGGCTGTGTGTCCAGTTTTGCACATTGGTCCTGGATTTGCCTTTTACTTTGTATTTCTGGTTTGATCAAAGTTCAAAAACTGAAACATGACAATTTAACACCATGGTTAACTGCACATTTTATTGACGCTTGACAAAAGGCTACAAGTGATGACAAGAAAATGACAAAAGCAAAGTTGTGAAAGGAAAAACATTGAAAACTACAGACAAAGCAGATTTTAAGCCAGCTCCTCCTCTCCCTCCTCCTCAAACTCTCCTTCCTCTTCAGCAGTAGCTTCCTGGTACTGTTGGTACTCAGACACCAGGTCATTCATGTTGCTTTCAGCTTCTGTGAACTCCATCTCATCCATACCCTCACCTGTGTACCAGTGAAGGAAGGCCTTGCGCCTGAACATGGCCGTGAACTGCTCGGAGATGCGTTTGAACAGCTCCTGGATGGCTGTGCTGTTGCCAATGAAGGTGGCAGCCATCTTGAGGCCACGCGGCGGGATGTCGCACACTGCAGTCTTGACGTTGTTGGGAATCCACTCGACAAAGTAGCTGCTGTTCTTGTTCTGTACATTAAGCATCTGCTCGTCTACCTCCTTCATGGACATGCGACCACGGAAGACTGCTGCCACCGTTAGGTAGCGGCCATGACGCGGGTCGCAGGCAGCCATCATGTTCTTGGCGTCAAACATCTGCTGCGTTAGCTCGGGCACACTGAGCGCACGGTACTGCTGGCTGCCCCTGCTGGTGAGGGGGGCAAAGCCAGGCATGAAGAAGTGCAGGCGAGGGAAAGGCACCATGTTAACTGCCAGTTTGCGCAGGTCAGCATTGAGCTGCCCAGGGAACCTCAGGCACGTGGTGACTCCGCTCATGGTGGCCGAGACAAGGTGGTTGAGGTCACCGTATGTTGGTGTCGTGAGTTTCAGTGTGCGGAAGCAGATGTCATACAGGGCTTCATTGTCAATGCAGTATGTTTCATCGGTGTTTTCCACCAGCTGGTGGACAGACAGTGTGGCGTTGTAGGGCTCTACCACTGTATCAGAGACTTTGGGTGAGGGCACAACACTGAAGGTGTTCATGATGCGATCAGGGTACTCCTCACGGATCTTGCTGATGAGCAGAGTGCCCATACCGGAACCGGTACCACCACCCAGCGAGTGGGTCAGCTGGAAACCCTGAAGGCAATCGCAGCTTTCTGCCTCTTTACGCACCACATCCAGGACTGAGTCTACTAGCTCAGCACCTTCTGTGTAGTGGCCCTTGGCCCAGTTGTTACCAGCACCACTCTGACCTGAAAACAGAAAGCACAGACATGCAAATGCCAGGCAGCAAGAAGCAACATGCAAAGGAGTCTGAATTTACATACATTTTGTGATCCGATTTATCTGACAACAGTGAACCTACCAAACACAAAGTTGTCAGGCCTGAAGATCTGCCCAAAAGGTCCAGACCTCACATAATCCATGGTCCCTGGCTACAAATCCACCAGCACAGCACGGGGGACATATTTGCCACCTGAAAAGGTTTAAACCGTCTCAGAATTGGAGCAAACCAGCTGCCTTCAACACAATCAAAATCACCACGAGTGTGTTCATTTAAAAAAACTGCAAAAGCAAATATTTACAAGTTGGACTAGTTACTAATTTTTTCCTGTGCATATCAACTAGTAAATAAACCCCAACCATTTAAGCCTTAAACCGAATTGACAACTGTATATTTAAGTACTTGAGACAACTGATTTTGAAGCCATTGAAGGTTCACCTGTGGCTTCATTGTAGTAGACGTTAATTCTGTCCAGCTGAAGATCACTGTCGCCATGGTAACTACCGGTAGGGTCAATCCCATGCTCGTCACTAATCACTTCCCAGAACTGGAGAAACAGAAGACGAACACAATGTCAAAAAGCTTTAAGAAATAGCAGACATTTCTAGTGAACGGTCCTACACCCGGACCAAAGGCGCCACTGAAGGCACTATTATTGACACGAAACACAGGCAAAATGGAGTTTACCGGGAAACGCCATTTTAATAAGTAGTTAACGTTTAGACGCGTTGAACATAATGTATACACTACTAGAAAGACAACGTGTTTATTTAATAACAAAAACAAAACAAAAAAAGTTACGCTGGTAAGGACTACAAAAAAACTCGCGTGGCTGAAGCTGGGCGCGCTTTCCCGAGCTAAACCAGCTCTAACCGGCCATGTTATGCCAGTGCGTGTGCGCGCGCCAGCCAACACCCTTCAGCAGCTGCATTGTTTAAGGATGACTTCATTCCAATGAAGCGCTTTAGTGAGACGGAAACGTAAATAGCGAACATAAAGATAACATCTTAATTAGATCGTCGACGGCGTAACAAACATTAAACCCCCACTAATAAAAGGACGACCTGTTGGGTCGCGTACAATTTTATCCCGTAAAAAAAGGTTAAGCCCGTAAAACTGCGAGTCAAAACTCCTTAACGGCTCGTTTGATTTCTTAGCGGTTTAAAATCGCCCAAAACCTCAAAGCATACACAAAGTCGCGCCACACTTAAACCAAGACAAATACGTTATTAAAATCAATTCATTTCTTACCTTGGCACCAATCTGGTTACCGCACTGCCCGGCTTGTAAATGAACAATCTCCCTCATTCTGACCGCTGAACAGCAAACAGTCTAAGCAACAGTAAATACACACCGCTCTGCCCTGCAACAATGAGACTGCAACCCGAGCGCTATTTCAACTTATTCAGTCTGATCGGATCTCACATGCGCTATTATTGGCTGCTTCAAGCCCTGCGCCCGCCTCCTTGCCGAATACATTTGTGGACACGTTCCGCCTGTCAACTGACAAATTTGACCTCTATTGGCTGCACAGCTTTCCATTTACTTGTGATTGGTAGACATTCAGAGAATAACGTTTCAATTTTTCCATGTATATAGCGTACCTGTGACTTCATACATTAACGGTTCTCAGCACTGTAACGCTGTACTGGGTTTGGCGGTAAAACACGTTTGAATCCATCCGTATAAACTGCCAGCGGGCCTGTAACAAAACAACAGTGGCAAGGCAGGCAAAAGCTGGAGCAGGGCCGTAATGTTCTAACTAGTGGCTAGATGTTTAGTGTTGTAAAGAGTTAATATAAGTTGTCACCCAGTTCAGATAACGGGCTAAAATATTTCAGTGAACTTAATAAGTATGCTCAAAATAAATGAATTTTAGCAGCAAGGTACAGAGTTTGGTTTTGAAAACTTTGCCGGTGTGTTAACACGTTTGTATAGCATTTACATTTACAGCGTATACCAGGCACTCTTGCCCAGATACACAAACAACCAATTCACCCAGTCTTCCAACCTAAGTTCAGTGGCCTGGGTCCTCCCCATGTCTGCGTGGGTTTACTCCGGGTACTCCGGTTTCCTCCCAGAGTCCAAAGACATATGTGTTAGGTTAACTGATTACTCTAAATTGGCATTAACTTGAGTGTGTGTGTGTATATATATATATATATATATATATATATATATATATACATACACACACATATATATGACTGGTGTTGAGATGAATTTATGTATTTATATAACCTTGTGTGCGCCTCATGACAGCCACTGATGCTGACAGCGACTTTAAAGAAGCCAAATAAACAAACAAACAACCGAAGTAAAATTGGGTTCATGGTCCAACAATGACAGCTTTGTAGTGATGAAGCTTGACTCAGTTATAAACCTATTTAAATATAAATTACAACCCTTTTATTAATTGATATTATTATTTTACACTGTCCTTAACTGTTGTTCTGTTATGACTGTCCATAACTGTTGTCCCTTATGAAAACATTGCCACATTTAATCTTGTCAGAACTTAGCAAATCTATCTGAGGTTTAGTCCAATTATCCATCTGATTATCCACACTGGCATCTAAATAATTAAGACGGTTAAAGCCCTGGCCCTGGCCTAGTAATTGGAGTGGTTGAGCCGCAGAGCTGCCAAACTACCAATGTTGGGACCAAAACCACTAACCTTCAACTGTATAGATCAACTGCAAGTTGCTTTAGATATACAGTATGTGTCTGCTGGGTGCAATGGTGACATAGCTAAGGTAACTGGACATTTACATTTCCAGCATTTAGCAGGCACCCTTATCCAGACAACGGATACATTCTTACAATCCAAGCAATTGTGGGTTAAAGGTCTTGCTCAAGGACCCAACTTTGGCAGTTTGGCAGAGGTGGGATTTGATCCCTGGACCTCCTGGTCCAGAGTCCAGTACCTTAACCGCTATGCTTCCACAATCCCAGGTAAAGGCTTCAAATCCCAACTGTCATGGTTCAAACCTTGAGCCCAACC
>JAYJMA010000003.1:885846-896550 GCA_036873895.1 Parotocinclus cabessadecuia
ATATATACACTTCCAAACATTTGAACATATGACACATATGAACAATTTAATTATTCAGTATCAAGACTGATTATAGATATGCTATTATATACAGCAAAACAATTCTAAAAGTTTTGTCAAATCCTTTCCACAGGCTCAGAACTTAACTTACTGGTGCTGTCATTAATCACCAGGGAGGATTTCTAATAATATTTCAGCCCTACAGTGTGTGAGGTCATCTCTAGGCATCACTTATGATGTAATATATGACAAGCACATTACAGTTTGCTTATGTCAGCACTGTGCTAGAGAGTGGTGATGACTCAAATCCCTGTGTGTGAGCCACCGAGCAGGTCCCAGTCTGTCTCGGACCTCTATAAATACTTTTGTAATACCGCATGAGTCAACCCCTGTGCATGTGTGTGTTCTTGTGTGTGTTTTGGAGCTGTACAGTGGAATGCACTGCAGCAAGGTGCAAGTGGAGACATCTATGGTTCATTCCTCAAATATCTCTGAAACACAAATAAAAAGTCACTGGAGAAAATCTGTGAAGCATGCTGTTATGTTGCTGGCATTTCTCTTTTGTTTTCTTGTGATCTCGAATATGTGCTTTAATCTGTCGGCAGGGATACATATTAGATATGTAAATGGATGCTCATAATATACGAGTGACATAAGACTGTAAATGAGTTCTTTATGGGCAGCTTGTAAACATATTCCCATAAAGGCAAACCCTAACAAAAAAGCTGCACTATGGGACAGTTTATGTGTTGAGACATAATAGTTTATAGAAAGCTATCTGTATAAAAAGTACTGCATTTTTATGTCAGTTAATATAAAACTGTGAGGTTGGTAAAGGGAAGTTATGTTAGTGCAGTGTTTCGGACTGTATAGCCTTTGGTGAATGTTACAAAAGTATACATGTATGTATTATACTATAAAAGCTCTGCTATGTTTCTTTTATTTTATATTTTGATATGCATGCAATAATGGTCTTATTCAAATTATAACTTTAAAGCACCCCAGTGGAATTACGTTTGGACATAAAATGCTGATATTGTACAACAATGGAATAAAATATTCGCACAATTTTATTTTGAATGAATTAGAAGCGGGCTAAAGAGCTCTCCAAACTTTTGTATGAGACCCTGTCTGCTATATATAAGGTGTCCCAAAAATGTATATATAATAAGGGGTATGGGTTTACCTTACAAACACAGAACCCAGTGTATACGAACACATTTGCAATTATATTCTTATTCTTTCATGTAAAGGTGTTTTCTTAACCTTTAAACATTTTTTATATTTCAAAACACAAAAAAAAAAACCTACCAATTACCAAACAATACATTTAAATGCAAAGTATTTATTGGCATGTGCAAGCTGTTATCCCGTGTGCCGTACTTTGTGTTTTATGGGTTTAAGCAACAGAATTTCTACCGTATATTAATGAACAAAGCTGTTTAGGGAGTGTCTGAAATCGTTCACATCTCTCACCAGTTGTGTTCCCAATAAGTTAAAAGTGCTGTTTATAGTATGTAGAATGTAGGAATAGTGATGAGGGGACATTACAAAATCAGAGACTTATCTGTCTCTCTCTGTCTCTCCGAACAGCCTGATCCTCTGTTCTGCCAACCAAGATACCAAACCTCCCAGATATGAACCATCACTCCAGCTTTACCTAACATCAAACGTCTGATCCTAATAGGAACAGCTGACACAGAATACCTTATGTTCCAGAGTTTCTGATAAAAACGCAATGACTGGAAAGTAGTAGTGTAAGTAAGGGCCATGTTTCTGAGAACTACTCCATGTCTGAAGTTCAAGTTGAAGAACACAGCAGGTTCAGGAGGTCACCATGAGAGCCAGACATGTCAAGCAGGGATAAAATAAATGACTTATGTCTCTCCAGGGACTATTGTTCACATCTGATCCCAGTCTGCTGAGCCTGGCTAGACTGAACCACTATGTTTTTTTTTTGAGCTGGTGCTCCCCAGGACTAGTCTGAAAGAGACAACTTGACCCTTTGTCACCAAGGGAGACAGAGCTGTTGGGACCATTTGCATACATCCAAACCATGAGACTATAACAATAAATAAAATACACAATTCAGGACACAAATAAAGACAGTGGAATGAAGTTATGGTGATTAGTATATAACGTTTTCCCAGTGGCGAAACCAAAATAATCTGCTATCTGGTTGCTCCAGATCTATTGTAGTATCGTTGTGGGTGGACTGAATCTGGAACCTGGCGGAATAATAGAGCAGCAGTGCTGCTTCTGCCAAGATATGTTGTTTTTTTTATTTAAAAATAAAACTTTCTTATGCCATTTACTGAAAGCACTCAAAGATCTTTCCATTGACCCAAAATTGCAGAGGTTCAGTTTTTCGGAAAATTGTTTTACAAAGGCTTTGTTTGGTTGAAAGCATGTTAAGAGTGTCCAAAAAAGAGACTGTCTGAACTGCTATTTCATTTCTTGCCCTCTTTCTCTAATGCTTAGTTTTGAATGAGACACTGGTGTGGTGCTGAAGTTGATTCTAGGCTACGGATTAATTGAAAGGCAGAAAACGCTCCATTTGTGTCTACCACATTGCCCCGAGGCATGATGGAGGGAAAAAAAGAAGCATGACAACACTTACAGAGGAGTGGAGAATCTCAGTGCTGTCTCTGCACAAAGGCTGCCATTCCAAACTTGCAATTCCGATGTCCCAAGGGTTAATATTTTTCTTAATACTGGTAATAGACACGTTTACACGTGAAGCAATGGTGAATGCTGGGAATGCGACGCTCCTTTGACTTCTTTGGCACAACCGTTATTGACCATATCAGTTGTTCCACCTAATAAATTTTATCTGCTTTTTTCAGTTTAATGGTTTGTAGTCTTTATTGTTTTGGCAGTTTGGAAAATGAGAGGGACTGTGTCATGTATACACCTGGATCGGTGTGGCACTGTGCACACATTTTGTCACCCTGGTGGCTGTGTGTGTATATCTGTGCTCAGAAACACCCTGTGCTGTATAACGTTATTGATAAGTTACTGATATTGATTTGTAGTTATTTTGTCTCGCGTGTCGATCAGCTGCATCTTGTGGGTTTGATTATTTCTTAAAGCCGTTTTTGTTTTACACTCTCAATGTCGCGCATGAAAATGTAAAACGTAAAAGAAATATCCAAGTAAAGTATAGCTTTCACACTTAGACAAAATGCTGTAAGTGTATACCGTGTCTAGATTATATTAAAAAAACGTATCCATTGATGCGCACTAAACGGTCCACTCCCACTCAATGACTTTCTGGTCCCTGCTGCTCCACTGGTGGTGCCTCTTTAAAGGAGGGTGGGGTGGGAAGGTGAGAATCAAACGGGTTACTGTACGGCCGTCATCAGGTTGGTGCTCCTAATAAAGGAATGATGAAAGCAGGATGCTGCTTGATACATCATGAAACTTTGGAAACCAGAATCCAGTCATGTAATGCAGGAGGTCTAGCATCTTATTGTCCAATAGAAGCACACAAATACATCAAGACCCCCGTGTATTTTCGGTGGCACTAAGCAGTGATGTTACATATCAATGAAAAGATCGCAGGAGCACGGGAGCGGGAGAAGATCGGCCTTGTGCTTCAGACTGATGGTTTTCTGCATCTCTGGAGAATTCCGCGCTGTACTGTATCTCCACTTCTGAATCAACCACGATCTAGGAGGCTTCAAAGCACAACGAGACACAGAGGCCTGCCGCAAACGCACATATAGAGGTGTGCAAATGCTCTCGTGCATCAAATGAAAATCTAAGAATCATCGCATTGCTCCCATGGCAAGAGTCAAAACAAGTGGCGACTAGAAAAACAGACAGAACCGCGCCAGGCTCCTCTTCACACTCAGGCGTGAGCGTGAACAGCGGGTGTCATATCCACCTCTGCCGTGATTCCTCGAGCTGTGCCATGAAACGCATCACTGTCAGTCTGAAGGAGAGAACAACCTCAGAGGCCACTGCCACCCATCTGTGGAAAATCGGTGTGGTGGGTGTGCGCGCGAGCGTGTGTACATACTGTCACTGGGGCCCCTTATATTGGCAGATCTACACTTTGGAGGACATCACCTGGCATGCCTGTGAATTCTGACGAGCAGACAGACACTTTGGGGATATGTTACACAGTTCTCACTCTAAAAGCTCCCTTTATTGTAGTCTGCCTGCCTCCACACACACACACACACACACACACACACACACACACACACGTCCCCCTTCAACAATGTATGCTCGGCTGTTCTGAAACATCCCACTGTTTGTCTGTAGCTCAATTCAAAAAGCAGATTCTCTTCCAGTACAACAGGGTCTCATTTCTCTTGCCTGAAAGTTGGAAAAGTTTTGGAATCGAAGTGTTTGGTATCTCAGCGTCCACAGGGAATGCAAGGTTTTCTTCTCCCTCTCTCTCTTTGCTGCCCTCTTTCCCAGTACGAGCGAGATAACACGAAGACCTGCTATCTGGAGATAAAAATGAAATACTGCACAGTACTTCTCTTTTTCTTCCAAAAAAAAAAAAACAGGTCTGCAGCAGGTAATGAAGTATAAACCTTAGATACCGCACCTCCCCCAGGTCTGCCAAGGTCATTTATTTCTGCTTTTAAATGCTCTGTTGGTTGATTTCTTTTCTGTCCAAATTCCGAAACTTTCTCAGGTGTATTTTGTTTCTTGTTTATTTCGGATCAATCCTAAGCGATTCTGCTGCATGGCTTCCCCTGAGTTTGTGGTTTCTCATGCTTCTGGGTCAATCCATTTGTGCCAACCTAAGCAGTACCCTTTCTGGGAAGATCTGCTGGAAACCTGGGATTCATAACTGACGATGGAGCAGCAGTCGTTGGAGATCAATGACAAGCATCAATAAATTAGAGGGCTTAATGTGATTAGGTCAGTGCTAGTCATTTCATTTACAGAAAGGCAGAAGAAAAACATTTCAACTAAACTCAAACACCGGCCTCATATTATTATTCTACAGTATTAAAAAGGAGGAACATTTAATGCAGGGTGAAATTGATGTCATGTGATATTGAATCATACAGAGAGGCCAGTGATGTCTCTAATTATGTGGTAGCTTAGCTGTTAAGGTACTGGACCAGAAGGTTTCAGGTTTCAAATCTCACCTCTGCCAAAGTTACCTCTGTTGGCTTCTTGAGGAAGACCCTTAATCCTTTGTAAGTCGTTGTGGTTAGGGGTGTATGCTAAAGTCATAAATGTAAAATGTAAACGCAAGCTTGTCGCCCTTGAGCCCTTCATCGGAGGGCTGGAGTCCACCAGAAGGGAGTCTTTCAAACTGGACTGGACCACAGCAGTTGACAGAAGTATATACACACTTTTCCCAGTTTGTACTCTGCTACATACTGGACATTACTGTACTGCACTTTAGCTGTGAGAATGAAGCAGTTTCGAATTCAGGCAACACCTGGCTGTAGACTGGTCACATGACTCTGAGGTCAGGTCCACATCTCCACATGCACAATGGTAGGTTTTGTGTTCAGGTGTTCTTCCGGACTACCATATGATCCACCCTCTGTAGGGGTAGAATGTAAGATCTGGTCTCATCTTCCCACGGCACACTAGCTGATGCATCTGAAGGGCTTCCTGATGCAATTCTGTGCAAATGGCTTACATACATTATGCCTGGTGTGTGAATTTTTCCTAGGCTAAGGGTGATCCTATTCTTCTTATTATTTGTCAAAAAGTGTCACATTTGGGAGCGGGGCTGGGCAGCAGGATTCCATCCTGAACTGATTTACCATTCCCTGCCATGTCTTCCCATGTCAATCAAACTGTGCCGGTATGTCTTGGGGTGACATAGAGATGGGATTTTTTGTAAATACTACTTCTGATTTGGTAAAGATTGGCCACCTCTTAACTAGGCTAAAGATAATTGCAAGGGTCCCAAGCATCAATAGTGCACCTCCTTGTAATGGGGGTCTAGGTGGCATAATTACACTGTAAATCGGATTAAAGTCTATAAGTCTGAATTCCTGGCATAAATAATTCAATTCAATTCAATTCAATGTTATTTATATAGCGCTTTTTACAATGTAACATTGTCTTAAAGCAGCTTTGCAGTAATACATTATCTAAAAGGCCAATCCCAAGTTGAGCAAGCCCAGGGCGACAGTGGAAAGGAAAAACTCCCTAAAATGGTAGGAAGAAACCCCGGGAGGACCAAGACTCAACAGGGGACCCATCCTCCATGGGCGGCCTAGATGTTAATTAAAGAAGCAACTTATCTGTACTTATCTTATAAGTCATTCCTAAAACATCCTATAAAATGTTTTGTGTATTATTTATTGCTATCAGATGATGTGCATAAGCTAAAATATACTACAATGTACGACTGCAGTATCTGCTGTTCTTATTGTCATACACCACAGAAAAACAATAATATGGAAATAACATTCATGTGCCCTCATATTATAATTATGATAAGATTTGAAGGCAGCAAACATCAGTATTAAACCAAAACAGCTCAAGGCAGTCTCGTCCAGAAACTGTAAAATAGTACAACATCTGGAGAACTGCCACTGTCACGTCCACGGGCGGTTCCAGAAACCAAAACCGCTCCTATTACTCTGGCACGATCATCTAAACTCTAATCATGTACTCATTGTGCACACCTGGGACTCGTTTACATCTCCTTATTTACTCTCTCCTTGCATTGTTTTTTCGCAAAGTCTCGCGGTTGCTACCTCGCAGTTAGCTCCTCGTTACCTAGCTCCCTGTTTTATGTTTGTTTTTGTATTTTAGTTTATTACGTTCACTTACCGTTTAGACTTTGGTTTCCGTTCCCTGTCCATGTACCAATCCTTGGACCTTGTTTGTGCCATGTACCGATCCTGGGATGCATACTGCCTGCCGTTTTTGAATAAATTCCTGATTGCAATTGTACGTTGTGTGTGTCTCCGCTACTCCCACTCCGCGTTACAGCCACAGCATGTAATGGTTCAAAGAAAAGCTGTTTCTTGGTGTGACCAATTGATATTTAGACTATTTGGCCAAATTTTATTCAAATTTCTTCACCTGTCTGTCTTGTATAATACAGCGTAATAGCAACAATACTATATTGTCAGTTTTTAAACTTCATTTCTTTTACACAAAATGTAGCTTATCAAATTGTAGTTAATCCTTAAGCTAAGTTGTGCTGGTGCCTATATTGCCAGTAGACAACATATATTTCTTTGAACATTTCGGCTTATTAACAAGACTTTTACAGTTTCTGAATCTTATGCGCTGCAGTACATTAACATGTGCATGAATATCAACATTGTGAGTCCAATCGATTTCGAACCGTCTACTATCTGTGCCCATCATCTCCGCACCAGTAAAGGTGAACTTGGCCTTCCGAGAAATCCCACGGAACAGCAGATAGCCTTACACCAGTCACTGAATTTCTCCTGAAAGAACACAGTATTAGTGATGACAGGAGGTCGAGAGAGAATGGAGTCGGGTGAGATTTGGATTGGGGAAAGGATGGGGGGTGGAGGGATGTATGTATTATGTGGCAGGCCATTGGTGTGACTGTCTGGTTGTTATCTCTTTCTCTGGGGGGTCTGCTTTTCTACTGTTCTCCTCTTATCTGAGCCACAAGCACTTCACCAATCCCCCCTTACAATTTCCCGGAATGTCCCACTGCAGTGAACTCTGTGAACTCTAGACTGTAAAGTTGGCTGTAGGCAGCAGATTTCTTGGATTCTGGAAGCACCACAAAGCACAAAATGACACAAAATCATAAAATATATGTCCCAAAAGTTTGCAGTCTCTTGAGCATGAAACCATAGCCTAACAGTATGTGCTATTTTTTAGTGCACTTACTCACCGTAATTCTTTGTTATGCCGTGCAGGATCTCAGCAAGACAGAGAGCCTCCAAAAGGACAAAATGAAGTGCATAGGTCATCTATCAGTCACGGCGAGAGTGAGGATGATGAATATTTTGAGGGACAACCAAGCGGATATGTGTATTTGTAAGATATTTTAGCAGTTATTAAATAAATTCTAGCATAGGAATGTCACTTCTGTATTCTATATATTTGATGTATTATTTGATTACCTTTCGGTTGAGCACTGTAAATAAAACATTATGTTACTGTAGTCTTTTTATTGACTTTATATTAGTTATTTTTTGTTATATTTGAGCCATGGCCTAATAGGCTATATTAAATCAAAAAGAAAAGCATTGAAATGAACGAAAGAAAAAACAGTCTTGTGTATGTATTCGGGTGCTTCTAGTCAATTTAGGCTAGTTTATCTTTTAAAAGAAAAGAAAGAAAGAATCTCTGATGGGAACAAACTTAAATAGGAACTGTATTCATACTTGCTTAAAATCCAGCTTGGAAACCATTAACCAAAAGATGGCAAGTTCACAAGTTTGAGTACCTTTATATGTGATCCACCAGTGTTTTGCAGTGTTAATGTTGTTAATAGTGTAGCATAACCTTGTTAATAGTGTTGGACATTTGTACCTTTTAAATTGGTTCCCATCAGAGGCTTAGTATGTAAAAACAACATAATATGTCATTTGGCTAGGAGTGCGCAAACTATTGTGTAAGACTGCCTATACTGATTAATTGGTCTTGATGCATTGGCAAAATACTATATACAGCATGGTAGCAATTTTTGCTCAGACAGCAATCATCTTATTCTGGGATTCACTATATGATCTTCTTCCTCTGCGTTCTGGTGGTGCTAAAATTATATATGGGTGGTTGTAGGCATTGTCCTGAATGCAGCCATATATGATTTAAACAGCAGCATTTTATATAGAAGTTATATACCTATACTGAACGCCCCCAGGAACTATGTAAGCAATCATTATCCCCGTATTTGTCCACTCCAAGAGACTTGAGAAAAAAAAAAAATCACTGAGGTTAAGTTGTTTGAAAGCTCCGGTATTAAGAGGCGTTTTACACTTAAGAAGTTGGTTTTGCTCGGTTTTCTGTTTCCCTCTCCCATATTGATTGATACTCAACTATCAATGCATAATAGAAAAGCACTCAGAACAAATGTGGGGTTATGGCCTTCCAGAGAGAGAGCAGACGAAGCTGTAGCCGAGCGCCATTATTGCCCCATAAAGGATCCCCAGGGACGGACACAGTCCTCATCAGCACACACCAAATACCCAATTAAAAAGGAAGACCTTTAAATTCCCCCCTCTTTCCTGTGCAGAAATCAATCAGAATTCAATCTGTTTTAGCCGGGATCCTGACAGTGCAGGTGATAGCTCACGAAAGCCCAGATAGGTGACAACGGCAAAACGGAGCAAGCCAAAGGGGTCTGGTGTTAGCTTTCATCACCACTGGCTCCTTGGGTGCTGTGGCTGTCTGACAGAGCGAGACGTACAGGGTGAGAAAGCAGCACTGCCCTTCTTAAATGCTTAGCTAAAGTTTCAGTGTGGCTTTTATTTTTAGTTTTATGTAGCAGGTGAGGGTTTCCTTGTGGACAACTGACAAAGTACCCAGGTAAATGATCTGACTTGAACCTTTAAAATAAACGCATCATTTAAAATAAGTGGGTCTCAGATTCATGTGCTGAAGAGGTTAATTGAAAATGAATGCCGGGCTAAAACGGAGTGCTCCTATTCTTACAATGAATAGAGAGAGATGAAAAAGGAGAGCGATAAATGGAGAGTGACTGTATGTCCACTATATGTGTGTGAGAGAGAGGGAAAGGGAGAGGTAGGGTGAGATTGTGGGTGGAGAGAAAAACAGAGGGGAAAAGAGCGAATGCAATTAAAAGATGATTCATTCTCACTTTCGTGTAACTGTATCTGTGAATATTAGAACGGACACACTTTCTCATGATAGTGTTTGGCTTGGTAAGCTCTCCCCTGGCCCTCTTTCTCAAGGCTGGCTTAATGATTCCTTCTCCGATGAGAGTGTGAGCTGATGTTGGTCTAAAAAGTGGAGTACTGCCAGAACTCCTGGGCTCCCTGGCCAGTAGCACCATGTGTAGGGGTCATTCAGGGTCAAAAGTCATGGACAGAAGCCTGCTAATTATGGAGATCTGAGTAAAATGCAGGGTTAGGTTACCTAAGCTCAACTTCATCAACTAGAAAAAAATTCTTGAAGAAATCAAAGTCACAGTTATTATATTTAGGATTCCAAGTTACTGTGAAAGAATGAGCAAGAATGAGCAGACTAGGATAAACAAAACATGATATACAGGATGATGTGCAACCTAAATAAGAGCAAAATGGGACAGTATGTAATACAAAAAAACCACAGTATTTCTTACATTTACTTTGACTTGTATTACCCTGCAGACAGTATGATCCTGTGATACAGTACTTCATATTTTTGTCTTTTTGACTACGATGTCAACGATGCCATGCGATACAATGTTTAAGGTGTTATTCTGTCCCATTCTTCCTGTAAACACATTTTCAAGAGAACAACAACAGCGGATCATTGTTGTTGTATTCATTTCAAAATTCTCCACACATTCTCTTTTGAGGACTGGTCAGGACTGCAGGAATTCCAGTTCATTACTCATACTCTACTTCTGTATATTAACAAATTTAAGCTGACCAGTGAAAGAATGAAATATCTGGAGGTTATACTATTTGCAATTACTTGAAAGTTAAAGTAAATGTATAACATTGTTTTCATTTGCATTTTATGCTATTCTAACTTTTATATTATAACCCAATTAAGTATTGGCGGTCATGGGCTAGCCGGTGCCCACCCAGTACCTCTGGTTGC
>JAYJMA010000003.1:910296-924051 GCA_036873895.1 Parotocinclus cabessadecuia
ATTCCAGTCACCGTATGAAGAACTTATCCAGTGGGATCTGATACCTTCTCTTGACGGACTGCACTCGAACAAAATCACGAAAGGGGTGGGCGTGGTCACCTCCCGCTGGTTTTGCTCTCGTCGACACAACTTTTTCGGATTTCCTGACTTTTGATAAAAGCACCAATTCTCCCGGGGATCCCAAAATCTGGTCCGATTAACCGGAAGTTTTCTTTTGCGAAACGTTTTGTGTTTTAAAGTGAAAATGCAGAATTCACAAGCACAGGACAGATACCTAAAACATTACTCGATGTAATTGAGTACAATATTTAAAATGATTGGTGCTAGACCTTTGGAAAAGTAATAACCCTTTGGTGCGGGAATATGTCAAATTAGACCAGGAAATCTTGAACACTATTTATTAATGTCTGAAAACTGGAACCGTAAGAATTGGAACTGGGAGGTGTCTGAACTACTTTACACAGCTGCCTGTATCCCCGTTTTACCTATATAAACTCATAAGTCGTAGTTGGACATTAGGCTGTAAGGAAATGTCTAGTCAGGAAACGGATCCACTCTCAGTGGATATGTTTATGCTATTATGTTTGAACCATGTCAAAAATAAAAATCCTGAATAGTGGAACTTTTGTTTGAGCTTTTAACGTATGCTGATTGCTTCAATTGTTTTACTCCGTTCTATTTATTCACACAAGTCAATGGTTTGAACCCGGGCGTTCGATTAGCTGCCTGCCGCTGTCTCATCCTGTCTCGATCTCCACTGTGTCAGCACTGCTGGGATGCTAGAGGGTCAAGTGGCACTGTGCAGTCTCACATTTTATAGCCTTCGGGGCTTCAGAGGACCATTTACGTTGGTCGGGGCAAACAGGAATCTGTTGCCACTACAGTAATACTGTATTACAGCCACGCTGGGGGTGGTTAGGATGCACCTAAGGGCATCTTTATGAGGAACGGAAAAGCAACGGCGGCTTTGCGGCCGGTGCGACCGATCGATAAGGTCGAACCGGTTTGATACCAGCGGGAACCCCAGTTCGACCCGGCGGGATGCGAATCAGCTGAGTGGGGGCCGTGATGGAGATTGTTTCCTCCGTTTAGGGCAGCCTCATTTTGCACCAGCTCACCTCGGGCCCACCTGCCAGGACGGCCAAGGTGGCGAGGCGGTGCGAGGCAGGAATAAATAAGCACGAGCCGGAAAGACAAATGGCGCAACTACGAGGTGAGGCTGGAAGCGAGAATCGGAGTGAGGAGGATGATGGATAGAGCTGACAGTCCCGGATGAAACGCTGGAGAGAAACCGTTTGCTCGTTTTCTCCTACGAGCTCTATACTTTAAGCTTTGTCCTGCGCCGAGTCTCCCAAGATCCTTCCTTGTTCCGTCACGGATTCCGGAACAGGATTATGGAGGGAAAAAAAGGAAGGGAAAAAAAAGACGGAAATGAAGCAAGCACCGGGTTAACTTTTGGTCGGGTCGCAAACGGGCTGCTTCTGACGTAACGCGCTGCTTTTGAAAGCTGGATCAATCATTTTGTTTATTCTAACTTCACTACAATGGCGAAAGCAATACATGTTCCCATCTAGCAAAAAAAAAACAAAGTCCTGCTATGAACTTTTTAAAGCCTGTTGGCTTGGTAATGACACACCGACCCCCACATCCACAGACTTAATCAATTCATCCATTGTCTTTTCCACTCATCCTGGCCCCGGTCTTGTCCCGGTGTCTCTGAATTTGGCTATGAGTGATGTGATGGATCTTCCTGGGTGTCTGGTGTGTGAAGTCTGCCGTTATGATACGGCAGCTACCTTCCCCAGACATCAGAATCAAAAGGCAAACGTTTTAAACTTTCTGCGTTGACTTTCTGCGTTGATCCATCGATTTCGGAGACGACCCCGACCGACCCTTCTTCGATATCCTCCATGACCACCTTCCCATTGGATAAACTTTCCCTTGATCCAATATGGTAGCTTTCAAGATGGCAACCGTGTTCTGGACATAGCCTAAAATATAGATATATATCTTTTTTTTTAAATTTGTTTTTGACATAGAATTTCGTCCTGTGATTTTCCACTCGCCCCGTGTAGCTCTGGCTGCGTCCCCCCGTCGTTTTATTACCATCGTCGCACGGCAGTTTCGATACTTTGCACGTAGTGCTTCCTTTTTCTATCTGCCGAGTTTCCCAAGGGTCCGCTGCTGTCGTTCAGACATGAACGCGATATATGTTAGACACTCTTACTTCTCCTTATTTCTCATTATCCTTCCTAAGACCTCGACCGCTAGCAGACATCGATCGGATTGAGCTTAAACGCTGCAATTAATAGAAAGTGCGCACACGCAGAATACAGCAGACAGCAATCGTGCCTCGTTATATTCAGCAGTTTGCCGCATTCAGCACTGGTTAAAGCTTGCTGAGCCAGGAAGGGGGGTTCAGCCTGCTCCTGAGGGGTTTCAGCCACAGTCATGATCCATTCACGATCAGCACGGTGTAAGCCAGGTCAGGGCATGGGCGTCAGGGAGGAGCCGAACAAGAGGGTATTTTCTGTAATGTAACTGTTTTCTGTAATGTTTGTTTGTATTTCTCTAGATCAGCGTTTGGGAGCTCTTACGGAGCCAGTCACGGTCAGGATGAGGTCATACAAAGTCGGGCGTCCCTTTATTTATCAACATGGGCATATTAAGGGAACGTAATCGGGCAAGGACTAAAAATAGCTACACAACTTTACCTGGGCAACCCAGGGATTCTGTTTCTATGTTCTGATACACGGAGAAAGGGAGCTCTCTGTGTGTGTGTGTGTGTGTGTGTGTGTGTGTGTGTGTGTGTGTGTGTGTGTGTGTGTGTGTTTTTTTGTTTGTGTGTGTGTGTGTGTGTGTGTGTGTGTGTGTGTGTGTGTGTGTGTGTGTGTGTGTGTGTGAATAAACCAAATAAATTCCACCCCTTTGACATAATTGACCAATTGACATCATTTGAAAACCTGGAAACTATAATATTCCTCACACAGTGCAAGACATCTCCTTTGCATAGAGTTGATCAGGTTGTTGATTGTGGCATGTGGAATGTTCGTCCACTCCTCTTCAATGACTGTGCAATGTTGTTGGATTTTTCAGGAACTGGAACATGCTGCTGTCAAGCATGTTGATCAAGAGCAATGGGTTACATGATGGCGAGTGTGCCGGCCATGCAAGAACTATGAAGTTTTCAGCTTCCAGGAATTATGTACAGATCCTTGCAACATGGGGCCGTGCATTATCATGCTTCAACATGAGATGATGGTTGATGGTTGTGGATAAACGGCACAACAATGGGCCTCAGAATCTCGTTAAAGGATTTCTCCGAATGCCATCAATAACATACACCTCTGTAGATTGTCTATAATATATGCCTGCCCATACAATAACCACACCGTCACCATGGATCACTCGATTCACAATGTTAACATCAGCAAATCGCTCACCCACACGACGCCATACATGCAGCCATACACTCCATCTGCCCTGTGCAGTGAGAACTGGGACTCCTCTCCAATGTGATATATGCCTCGAATGTGAACATTTTCCCATTCATTATGGTTATGACGATGAACTGCAGTCAGGGGTCACTTCCCTGAGATTTCCCTGAGATGGTTTCTGACAGTTTGTGTAGAAATCCTTTGGTTATGCAAACCGATTCTTGCAGCACCTCTCCGGTGGCTGGTCTCAGACAGTTTTGGAGGTGAAGATGCTCAATGTGGAGGTTCTAGGCTGGTGCAGTTACACTTGGTCTGCGGTTGTGAGGACAGGTGAATGAATTGCCAAATTCTCTGAAACACCTGAAAGAGCAATCTATTCACTGGTAACAGCTCTGTCGGACATTCCTGCAGTCAGCAAGTCAATCGCACGCTCCCTCAAAACGTTTATTGTGGCTAGCCTAAGGCACATCTGTGCAATTATCATGGTGTCTAATCAGCATCTTGATACGCCACACCTGAGAGGTGGATGGATTATGTCGACAAAGGAGAAATGCTTAAATAACACATATTTAGACAAATTCGTGAACAATATTTGGGAGAAATGGCCTTTTGTTTACAAAGAAAAAGTCTTAAAAAAATAAAATGCAAAAATAAAAGTGTTGCATTAGTGGCCACACAGGTCAAAATAGGTAACAAACTAACCATATATGTGTATGTTTTATGTAGGTAAGCGCATAACTAACTATTTAGTTATTTAGTAGTGCTATTTAGCTCAGTATACTAAACAGAGAAATAATAGAGAACAGCCTAAAAGCAACCTATTTAAAGTGCACAGTAGAAACTCTAATGGTCCATCTAGATAAACCCTAGAGACTGACTGCTTAACATATTTAGAAGATGAATTACACCACTTGAGTGTAGAATGACCATTATGTCATTTGCTTCGGCATTAAAGTACGGAACCTCTTGCTTTTAACCAGCAGGCTCTCTCGATGCCTAAGGCCACGTAGTAAACCTGATGACATGACCGCAACCTGCTAGGTTACGACAGATGAGCTGATATGGCTATTCAAAGACAAAGGGACTTAGTAGACCTTGAAAAGCTGTTTTCATGAGACATCCACTTTTTTTCCTTGCTGCAAATATCCGTCTTGTGCTCTTTCACTTTCCATCTATCCCTTCCCCCACGCAATCTGCAGGGTAATCCATCTTCATTTTAGAGACATGCACTGTGTTGTGACAGCAAGGATGCTGGGAGAGTCTGGAGGAAGGAAAAGAGGTACCTAAAACAGACGCACACAGAAAAGCGATCGCAATACATCACATACCAAAATGCCAGTGAATGAGTCTCGTAAGCAGACAAGTACGAGATAAAACAGCCTTAGGTCAAAGAGAATAATGTTCATTTTGAATGACAACATCTCGAAAAGCACAGATATTAGAATTCAGCCCTTGTCAGCCCCACCTGGACGTGTCGTTGACTTACTGTTATTGCATTCTCTGCATGCTAGTGGAAGGCTACTCCTGTTATTTCATCTGCCAACTCACTTTGTCTACTGACAGTGATCGCTACATCTTGCCCATTCACGAGGCTCTCCTCATGCAATGCTCAGTCGTTATCAGTGACACGCTGTCAGTGCCCATCCAGTCACTGTTTCTCACAACATGGCGAGCGACTTCCTTTTCCGATTCACTCGCAGTGAGCTACAGGCTATCCCAATAGGCAGTGAATCTGTCATCGAGAGGAGAGTGGAGGTAGAAGACGATGTCATCAGGAAGTCTGCAGACTAAACAAACTCCTCATGTCTCAGCAATCCTGAGACTCCTCACTCCACTGATTATTAACACATGCCACATGAGAAACAGAAGGGACAAATATGGGGCTTTACGTAAAACAGCTGAAAACAGAACGATTTATAGCCCAGAGAAAATCACTTTCATAAGCAAAGAAACACTACGCTGCTTAGTTTTGGCCAACACGTCTCTGAAGGTCTCTTAGGGTGACTCTGTTGTACACAGATATCTAAGCGTACCTGCTTTCCTTCCTGTCTTTCAGCAAGGGGGAACAAGCTACTTCCAGGCAGACAAGTAAGCACTTTGGTTGAGGTAAAGCATTAAAAAGCCACAGAGATCCATAAGACATTTGATGTATGAACCTGAGAGTTAAGGCTTAAGCAGAGACAAGCACAAAGTTGTTTAGCCACTCAAACATCCCTCTATCAACTTCGTCTGTCTAGATGATTTAGGATGTTCTGAATGGAATCCCTATGCGAGACTCATGAGGACGTACAGATTTAGAGAACATGATGAAGATTAATGTGTGCTTTACGAGAAACACGTTATCTTTGTTAAAAATTTGATCATAATTCATAGTAAAGCTACATACCTTAGGGAGAGGTATCCTAAAATGATCGCCGTGATGTAAGGTGAAACGTGTTGTGGAGGAATACATATATTGCTGCGCAACACATCAAAGTAGCTATTATGACATGAAGATTTATTATTTTTAGTAATAATGATTAAACATGACAAGACTAACTTTCCATCAGCTACCAAAGTGTTAAAGCACTGGCATGTACTCTCAGAGAAAATGATGCTCTGTTTGATTTGAAGTTTATTAAAAAATGTCCATGTGAATTACTACATTGCTCGTAATTTCAAAGTGAAAGCCACCAGTAACATCACTGACATATTTGTGTTGGCAGCTTTGGTTCCTTCCTTCATAGACATCTAAGAAAATTGTTACTTTATTGACTTTTATATTATTTCAGACAGTATGTACCCAGGATATTTCATGTTTTGTATGATTAACTTATTTTAATTTAGCTTAATTTTTTTTGTTAATAAACTTACATTATTAGCCCGCAACACATTCGAAAAAAATCCTCAAAGGCATAGTCTTTGAGGTGTAAAACTGGGCATGGGATCTCCAGTTTGTCAACAAATGCATGATCAATTATTGAAATGTTTAAAAACAATGTTCCTCAAAGAACGACTATTTGGGATTTCCAACTATTTGTGAGCTTATGGGTATTACATTGTCCTGTTAAAAAATGCATGGACATCCCCAGAAAAATATGATCATGAAGGAATGAATGTTGCTCTAAGATCTCAGTGTACGTGTCTGCATTAATGCTGGAATCAGAGGGCTGAAAGACTTCTGCCAAGAGCACTGGCACAGCCCAATACCATAAAAGACTCTGGACTTTTGGACTTTTGGATAAGAGTCTAGATGGTCCTTTTCATCTTTGTTCTGGAGCATACAGCCTGCATTTCATTGCTTCCAAAAAAGACCTGGAATACTGATTAATCTGACCATAATACATGTTTCTACTGTACTGTGATGGTCCATCCTAGATGCTTCAGAGCCTTGAAAAAAATCAATGGCACTTCTGGACATGGTTAACATGAGACTTCTTTCTTGCACAGTAAATTTTTAAGTGGCATATGTTAATGCAAATCTGCTTGATAAAGATCTGCCAAAGTATTCCAATGAATATATCAGCTATTGATGAATGACAGTTTTTGACACAGTTCTGTCTGTGAGGGACAGTCCCTTCTGTCTGAGGGACTGAGGATCAGTTTAGGTTTCTGCCCTTGTCATTTAAGCACTGAAATGTCTTCTGTCTTCTTGAATTGTCTAATTATATTATGCACTATTTTCTCACGCATTTGTTGACAAATTGGAGATCATCTGGCCATCTTTACTTCTCAGAGACTCGATCTTTCATTCATATTGATTTTATACCAAAGCATGATTACAATCACAACTTAAGATCACTTGTTTGAAATCACATATCTAGATAAGTAGTTTAGTAGATGCTGTTTTTGTGACTGCATTCTGGTAAACAGACTGACAAATATTCATATATGGTCATTATACCAGTGTTAAAACAATGTTATTTCTCATCTAATAAAGGCCCATGATTTTTGCACAGTACTCTATACAGTGGTATGGTAATAAAAAACAACAATTACAAAACACTTCCTAACTGGAACACACTGTTGAACATGATGAAAGAATAGTAATGTTTATAGGAAAATAGTAAAATATAAAATGAACTAAAGTGAATCAATGACATTGATTAGGGACAGTAAATCTAAGAACATATGAACTTTATGAAATCTCAGTGGAAAGTGAGTACTCATAAAAAGTGAGTGGTTAATGTTCAGTTTTATTGTGCACAACAAGATCACAACGTGACTTTGGGAAATGAAGGTCAACTGCAGACAAACAGAAAGGAATGTTGTTTACTGAATCCATCAACTGCTGAAATGTGAGAAAAGTTGAAGCCTGTCTATTTACAGTATAATCTACGCAGAGCATCAGAGTTCAGTTGAAAAGCAAATAAACAAAAGAAGTGTCATGATTACCCTGTGTTGACATAAACCTTCAAAAGTCATTTATCTCCATTCCAAAGTCTCACCCACCTTCCTGCCACATCCCGGCCTGATGGCAGTCTTTTCCGCGATTGGACAGACAATGAAAACACGCATGCATCATGGCCCTTCAGAAGAAAAAAATATGAATATGAAAGAGAATAAGATCCAGTCTTATGAAAGGTTTCCAGATCATGACAAAGATAAATGAGGTTCGTGGTAAACACTCGCTAATGGTGTAGAAGGGTTATTTTACTTTAGAAGCCCAGTCATAGCTCTCTCTAAAGATCTGAGTATGAGTAAAATATGAGTTTATGAGCTTTACTACAACCCACAAAATCACTGATGTTATGTAGCCTAATAATAATACTAGCAACATGCCTTGTAACACATTTATATTATTTGAAACATGTACAGAATTTATTGAATTGTTTTCATTATTCTTTTGAAAGCTGAAAAAACTCCATGACATACTTTTCATTTTGAGTTTAAGTTTCCTTGGGGGCAAGAACCCCTATCAGTGTGCTAACTGGAACTGCATCGGCTTGCCTGACAATTACATTTTGAGAGATTAATCACCAGAGTTACAAATAATAGTAGAAAGCAGGCATGTGGTATAAAAGAAGTGCTGTTCAGGTGGTGATGGATGGTTTATAGATGAGTAGACATTTAGCTCTGCCATCATTTATTATACAGAGCGGTGACAGTGAAAACACTTAAAGACAGAAGTAGTCTGTGTGAATGTGTCAATCAAACAGGATTAAAGTGTTTAAAAACCAGAGAGAAGCATGATCTTCCGTGCACAATCAATGAATAATTCTAACTAATCATTTTAAAATAATTCTAATTCATTGAGTAGCCTACATTTAATCTACTTTTTGCAAGGCTACAATATAACGACTGTAAAAGATATACAAATATAATGTGCTGAACTACAGATTCCATAAAATATGACAACTGAAAAGGATTGTGTGCACTTTTACTATGTATGATTAATGCAACACTTGCACAGTAAACCACATCTTCATCAAACCTGATTTCCTCCAGCATCCCAATGCCCTCAGATGTATGCAGCGTTTGGGCTTTGGAACGATGCAGTGCACTTTATCATTCTTATGAGCGGGAGTGAGACAGCAGCACTGCAATCGCTCTCTGTACCAGCCTTTAATTCATCATCCTTTATGGAGAGTAATGGCCGTGGGCTGACACTGGGGAACTGGATAGAAGGCAGGATGTTAGAGCTACTGCTACACAGAGCAAAAGTACAGTGCAGAAACGCTAAAACAGCATATGATATAATCCATGAACACACTTTGGAACTGAGTAAGGGTTCTTCAGTATTTCAGGATTTTTTTAGGAAACTGGTCACACATTGTGCATTTTCGCAACAAGAAATGTCATCTTTAAGCTTAACACGTTATAGGACATACATAAGTTGTAAGTCTTGATAAAACTTTAACAGAATTCCAACCTTCAAAGCTATTTGTCACGGGACAGAGGAACATTGGACTCTAGTACCACTGAATATGGATTAGACCTCTGAGGGAATTACCGTTTTTACACACGCACACAAAGACAAACTATTACTATTACAATGACCTTAGTGAACTAAGATACAGCACCAAATCATGATGTTGTTCACTCTTAATGCCTTCATATGCAGATGCAAGTCATTTGGGGCTGATTCTCCAGGACTACTCAGGGAATTGAAGTTTCCAACACATGGCAAACCAGCTTGTACAGCAACTCTCTGCCACCCTTGCTGGTCAGAGAAGGCACTGCAGTTCACTGCAGATTGTAGTTCTACAGTTACTGCCCATTTGTTTCAGTAGACTTTGTTTAGTTTTTGTTTAACACAGCAGTGCTGCTGGATCTTTAAAACACTCTTCACCCACTGCCCACTTTATTGGAGACATTCAACATATTGCTTCACCTTGTATATATAAATTCAGATGCAGCTCATCTGTTGTTGAAAGATTTGTGTTCCTCTAATCCTTAATCAGTTCTCAAATGACACTAGAATGCTGGTCCTGGACTTCTTTGAAACATTTTTAAATGAAAATCATAATGACTTAAGTGCTATTTTAGGGTGGTACAATACATAATATTTTAATATGTTTAATATTTGAATAAGGTATTTATCTTGCAATAAAATATTTATTACATTAATTTATAACCCTTGGAGGTAAAAGATCCCCAAACTAAAGAATCACCCATATACTCATGTATTTGATCTACTACATAGAATAGTGACCATCAGGTCTGTGGCAGTGAAGAGACAACATATAAGCACTGCTTTTTTGGTGCTGTGCCAAATACATGTTCCAATGAGAAGAAGAGTCCGATTCTAACAACGAGACATTCTTCAGAAGTCTGAAGCAAATCCTCTTTTGTCCCCTTTGTGTAGATATATGACTTAAGCACTAGCAAAATGTATCTCAAGAATTGTCCTTACTAAATTACATTAAAAACCAAAAGCTAATCATTCATGAATCAGTTCATCATTAACATCCATAGAATGTGCTGTTTTTTGTGTTATCTTTTCATTCTTGTGGTATTTGGTCCTTTTAATTAATTAATCAAGTAACTTTGTGCAATTATCACCATTTCAAGTTGTGTCTGGTTTACCTGTTTATTGTGTCTGATTTAAAATGTATTCTTATTAACTTGCTAAGAAGATTTAATTCTGTTTCGTTTATACATAAATAGCTATTATTAATTCTTAATATATATTCAGGAGAATTCCATAAAATCACCTGAATTAAAAGTTATATTCACTCTGCTTAAAATATGAGGTATCCTAATTTATTGCAATTTTTAATCAACCCACAAATAAAAAAAAAAACCTAAAGTCTTTTGACGCTGAAGGAGATTCCCGTATTTGGATCATTTTCGATTGGTAAAATTAAATCAGTTTTCCAGCTTCAGGCCATTTACTTTAATGATATCCAAATGTATTCTTCTCTTTAACTGCACAACATTTTCACTGATAGGCACAACTTCAAATCATAACAGAACCACCCCATGCTTAACAACTGGCACTTTCTCCAACATTCCTTTGGTGATTGTAGCTAAATAGTTTGACCTTTGTCAGGTTGACACCTGACGACTCTTGCATGCAGATTATATGGCAAAGCATTATTACTCTAATAGGATAGAGACGGTGTATGTTAAGGTTTTATTTTGTATAACACACTAGTCTACAAACAACTTTGTTTTCTTGGTCATCCACAATGTTCACTAGACTTGATTTGAACGGCTATTTGTTTATTAGACAGTTATCTTTATTTTCAAGTCTAGGAATAGATTTAAATGGTCACAGAATTTATCTGGGACTTTAAACACTTAAGTTAGATTACAATTCAACTGAGTTATGGGATCTTACAAAAACACCCATAGATCATCAGGAAAGTTTTATTTATAAAATTATTGTAGCACTAGTATCACTGCATTTAAATTTGCAGAAATGCATCATATTTAAGGTTTGTTCCAGCAACTTTAAAACAAGTATTTTATGTCATCCTTCATATATATATATACATATACATACTAAATGTATCCCATTCAAACAATTTACATGAAACATTTTTTCCTGACAAAACCAGACTCAGATATAGTGATTGTTAGGATAGTGCACGTTTACACCCCCGTTTTCACTATTGAATAAGCCTTTCACCCAGGTGTAACACAGGAAAATCTGATCTTTGATTCATCATTTTTTCTTTTGGAAGTTGTTTGTGTTGGTAAGCCTTGGCCAAAAATGCACCTGTGATGTAGATAATGCCATCTGTTGCTATGGTCTTTGGCCGGGATGCTCAATCTACACCCCCTTTCAGATGTCACTTAAGCAAACATATCTGACCCTCTTTCCCTTTTCCCCTTCTGGCACTTTCTGCATCTTCAAAGTTCGGTGTATCGATCAGTAACTTTGACGCCTTCACTCTGGCTAGTGGCCAGAAATGATAAGCGCTCATGGGGGACGTGGGAGCTAAGTGCTAAATCAATGGTTCCATGTCTCTGATGTGGATAGCATTACTGAGAGGAGCCAGCGGCCAGAGGTGGGGATGATGATTCCTTTGGGGTGTCTTTAAGAGACGCACTGGATGCCCCATTTTGGGTAATCATCCACATGATCAATCATGTCATTCATGGGAGGAAATCTCTTCTTTCAGCACCCTTCGTTTAATAAGCCTGACTTACAGCTTATACAGCGTTTCCCCTTGCCATTTGTCAAGGTCATTTCTTTTTGAATGAGTTTATATTAATGATGAAATTTTAAACCGTATTTTCTAGTTCAATCCAATCCTTTTTTTCAAAACTTCATATTTTTCAACAATTGAAAGTCTTGTAAATTTCTGCTTTGTTGACATAGTATATAAAAGTAAGATAGTCTCCCAAAAATCATATTGACTTCAAATCCAAATCACTGATAGTTCATTATACATATGTAATGTGTAAAACTATTGTTTTACTTTGAAATGCCGTTTTGCACTTTCTCATGCTGACTGTCTAAGTTGCCTTTTCTGTATATAGAGCACTTTGCAGATCATTAGGAGTTCAAATGCCATACTATTCTTTGCAACAAATTGATATATGCTGGAAAATACAGTCTAGTCATCAATGGTTTATGCTAGATGATGGAAAAAAGAAGAATTAAAAGTAAATATGTTATTTATCTGCACTAAACTTGAACCCTGACTGATCCAAAATGACTAAGCTGTCTATAGTATTAACTACAATGACTTGCTCTTAGAGTACTACTGCTATACTACTACTTAGAGTACTATTACTATAAGAGCTGCCTAGTAGGAGCAGTATAGCTGACCTAGTATAACAGAGCTAAGCAAGTGATAGTGATTGTGAGTCTTTGTGATTTCCACAGCTGTCTGACATCTCGTCAATGTCCTTGTAACTCACTGTGCACATATTTCTTTTCAGGCTGCTGTGCTGCTACACAATGACTCGTTTTTCAAACACCTCATAGCTCTTTCATTTCTATCAACAAACTGACAACTGATTTGTAACAAAATACACAAATGACCACAATTTTGTACCCTCAAATAGTTCAAATATGCTTGATCTAAAGGTAATATCATTTGAATACCATTTCCAAGTAGTAAATAACAGCCTACACCATAGATACGTGTATAGCAACAGACAAGGCTATCTGTAAAACTGTGTTGCTAAGTGATGGTGACGTGAGTTTGCATCCTACATTCATGTGTAAAACCTTTGTTGCATAGCATAGAATATTGATGTTCAGTGTATTAAATGTTCTCGGTATTGAAAAGAAATATGCCAGCTGATATCAGTGCTGATTTTTTGACAGGACTGTAGTCAAGACTGCTTTTGTCAAGTCCAAGATAAAGGACATGTGCACGTATTATGCTAATTTGTGATTATAAATTATATTAGTTCTAAATTCTAAATTCAAACAGATTTTAAATTATATATAACACTGGTCTACATTGAAAAATTTCTCCTGATCTAATTATATTAATTGATTTTACCCAAATGAAAGGTGCTGATTTCAAATATTAAGTCAAAAAATATGCAGTATGCCAGTATGTCTATTTCAGAAATGAGAATTTTTTTTAAATATTGCACAATATCAAGAAGTTCTAAGGTAGTGATAGTACGTAATACAATTGTTTCAAGCAAATAAACACATTACTATTACTACTATTGTCTTAGAGAGCAATCATTGTATGAATTTTAATTGTTAGGGATAAATTTTCTTTTTTTGGATGCTCTGGAATAGTTAAAATTTTACAGGTTTGTCACATTCTACACACCAGCAGTGGTCTGCCATCATGTTTTGTTTTATTATTATTATTATTATTATTATTATTATTATTAACAATAATAATAATAATAATAATAATAATAATAATAATAATAATAAGAAGAAGAAGAAGAAGAAGAAGAAGAAGAAGAA
>JAYJMA010000003.1:931264-942851 GCA_036873895.1 Parotocinclus cabessadecuia
GTGCGCATGTGTGTAGAGGGTGGAAGTATCTGAGGAGTAAGAGGACCGACTCATCCATCATAGCCACTTACGCGCCATAGGATCCGCTGAGTGCGAGGGCTAAATTGTGTTAGCTCCCGCTGCACATACCTGCTGCCTCATTAGGTCGGCCGTGCTGCACACAAGCTTGCAGTGCATCCTGTGGCTGCAGTTAAGAATTATAGTGCTATATTTAAACCTACTCTCAAAGAACACGAGGCCAGGACTGAACTGCCATTGTGTATGAATTAGCAAACCATACTAGATTGGGTTTGGGATTTATCCTTTTGCTTATTTACTTCTTACTTGCGTTTCGACAGAAATGAATACAGCATCTAAAAGCCTTACCAGAAGGTTTGGTTTGGCTTTTGGTGTAGTGGTATAATTCTTGCCCACAACATTCTTGTGATTTTGTTTTTTAACAGTGTGCTATGTTTCCCATTGCTGTTAGATTTTGAAAAGGTGTGTCTTTGGGTTGACTAGTGTCTCTGAGCAAGTTTTTTTTATTTGTCCTCAAGCATATGACGTATGGACAATGCAATTTGTGTTACTTTAGCATACTAGTTTCACTATTCAAGCATTTAAAATCAAGGTAAACTGACCGTACTATTTGTAATAATGTGAGATATTATTGGCTGGAATCTTATTTAAATTTAAAATATACTCATAACGAATATACATTCATATCCAAGGTACAATGTTTGGCATATGAAATACAATTTTGTTTCATTCCTTGTGTATCATAGGTTGGGTGCTATGAGCAGGCATAATGGGAAATGGAACAAAGGCCACTGGTTTGACTTCAGCACATGTCAGAGAAAAAGTGGTCCAGTTCTGGAGGTGGAGTTTCTTTGAACATATAAGACGTTATTAAATATCAGGAAATCACTGAAAGTGGACAAGACAAAATATGTCTCTGACAGGCTCTGCCACAACACTAAGCCACAGCTTAATCTCTTGAAAATGCATTTCAGGTTGGTGAGAATAGCTTAATGCTATTGAAACTCTGTCACTTTGGCTGCAGAGTCACGAGATGAAGTGTTTAGCACTTGGCCGAGGTGTTTCATTTCTGACAGCTGAACCACAATCAAAACCATAGCAAGAGCAAAATGACTGACAGCTTTTAATGAACAGAATCTAACAGATGAGTGGAGCAGAAAGAGAGAGAAAGTAAGCGCGAGAGACAGCGGTCCATGCTTTGTCACAACAAAATCTATCCATTTGTGCTACTTTGGTACACCAAGAAGCAGAAGTGGGTGTTGGGGTCACATTTCTGGAAATTACATACACTTAAAGGGACTAGCAATTGTTGAAGCAGAAGCATTCATTAACCCGTTATACTAATTGTTGTATAACTGCAAGTTGATAGTAGCTTCCAAGCCACTTTAACAATTTTCAGATTCAGATAACTGTGGATTATGATTATGCGCATTTGTGTACACACCTGTGTAGACACAGTTATGCATCTGTAATGGCTCTCTGTTCAGATGTAGGGTAAATGTGACTGCAGCTGTATCAAGTTTCAGATAAATTAAAGCAAATCTGTTTGCAAAGTATATAGCATTTAATCACCACCATTACCCAAGCAGTAAGCTTCAGCCTTTCACCCAACACAACCGAACAGTCCAAGCAAAGAATGGTTTTGCAGGTAACCAAAACGATGTCGACAGACTCTATTTTAACCTTGCCTTGTTTCTTCCCTATCTTCTTTGCGAACCTACTCATTACTGGGCAACGTTTTTATGTTCCCTCTGTGTCCATGTTGTTACTGGACTCAATGAACAGGAAAGGAGTTTATGATATATCAGGAATGTACTGTTTAAATATGATCCCTTTAATATCCTCAAAATGTGTGCAGGTAATTGAACTCAATCCCATCAAACAGATGAAGATGTCAAGAAGAAACAACCATACCGGAGAGCCAGCAAAGTGAAACAGAGCCATGATGGTAGCATTTACATAAAAGCACCCTTAGCCGCAACCATGCAAAGGAAGCTGTGTGAAGTACTGTAAAACTGCTCAAGTAAAGCCTCATCTATCAGCCGAGTAGCGATGGTGGATGAGGGTTTCTCACTTCCTGTGAGATGATCTGGAGATGAGTATCAAACCATGTCCCAAATAACTAATGAGGGAAGTACAAAGATTCTCACTTCAGTTGAACTGCAGCACGCTAGCCCTGCCTATCTTAAAAAGCTTTTGAATTCATTACTGCTTAATGGTTTGGAGTGAGCACAATAGGGGTGAAACCTGATAAAGCCTGTTAAGGTTGGTGTTTTGGTTGACACACTGAATGCTGACAGTAGGTGACCAGCCTGAACAATATACCTGATAGAAGGCCTATGATAACCAATTACTCACTTTAGAGGAAGACCGCACTTTACAGTAAACAGTAAAGAACCTTAATGAAAAAGATTGAAAAGCCAAAATGAAATGATGAGCCTTATTGGGAAAAGCTTTGATGGCAATGCATTAGGGTGGCTTTGAATCATTGTCAAATCTCAGAGAATGTTTGCATTCTTGTAACAGCCTAGGCTTAGCTGCTTAAAAACATGACCAGAGGCCATGTGTGTGACACCTACTGTTAATGCAGATTTGTACCAATAAAAAGACCATTGATCAGAGAATGTGCTCTTGATCTGATATGTTTGCATTTACTTAATTGATCTAAAATAGAAAATGGCAGGTCCACATATTATTCAACAGTTTATTTTATTTCAAGCGTCTCTAGAAGTAGCGTGGTATCACATATAAAACGTATTATTGTACGTAATGTGTGTATTATTGTATTGTAAAGAAATGGAGTAGTAGAGTACAAATTCTAGTATGCTCCTTTGGAATGACTGTCAGCCAGATTTAGCAACACATTTCAACTGTAGAAGCCTTAATGGTACTGCTGTTTACTGTCTGACTCACAGTTTTTATTCTTTCCAACAGTGTAGGAAGGGGTTGGAGGTGAGGTCTCCATGCAAGCCAGTCAGGTTATTCCACAACAAAACATCATGCATGATGGCATTGTGAAAATGAAAAAGGAAGTGAAAAAGGAAGGATCTCCAGGCCCAGGTGCAACATCTTGTGTTGTGACCAGAGGCCGCCCAGGGTACTAGAACCTCATTTTAATTGTACACTTTTCATCAATAAACACTTTAATATTGTAATTACACACATCATCATTGCATCTACACATACAAAGTTTTATTCAATTTCAAAAAAAACCCTCTTGCTGACATTTTTTTCAGTGAGTGTATACAGTATACATTAACCTCCTATTTTAGGTTAAACTTAACCAAAAACATAACCCCATCGTACCCATACTTAAGAAAGTACAATTCAAATAATCAGCAACACAACATAAATGTCTCAGTCCTTGCTATTCCAGCAACAAGAACAGAAATAACAATAGCCTTACAAACCAAATTATAATTGAAAATAAAGTACTAAAATCATCAACAAAATAATCAGGTAGCAGTTTTAAACTACATTGGTTTTCCAACACCTGAAACAATAAACTTCAACATTTATCTATACTACTGATAAACACCTAAACTTTAAAGAAGCCGTACAATGTTAATGATACAAACAACCATGTAATAAAACTCATCTGAATAATTACTAACACAGACTCTCATTCAATTTTATTGTAAATTGATTAATAGCATCCTAAATATATTTTACAGTAATTAAAATTTCAGAACAAGTGCTATTTCTGTTGGGATATATCAAACTGTCCTGTTATCCTGGAAGAAAACTAATTATATATTTCAAATAGATGGGCTCCATAAATAAGTAGTCTGACCTCAAAGTGTCCAGCTATTGATAAAACCGTTTAATATATTAAACAAAACTACTGTTGGAGTTTTTCATTACTTTAGTTTTCTCTGAACAAGTCAGTGTGATTACTTAAGAAAAGTTGCAAGCTGAATATATAGTAAAGGCAAAGAGAAGACAGCTCTTTGAATCTGTGAGATGATTCATGGATCAAAGTGCCAGTTATGAATGGCTTTTGAAGCTGAAATGTGACTGATATTAGTAATAAACTGAATAGGAGGTTTCTGATTTCTTTTCCAATTGGTTTTTCCATTACTTTGACTGCAATGGCGTGTACAGAAACACAGAACAATATAACTAATGTAACATGAGCATTGAACAACTGCTTTAAATGTTAAGCATTCTAACAAAAAATGTGAAACAATGCTGCTGAACTTATCACATCTGCTTTATTCAGTCTCTTCAAATATAAAATAAATGGAGCTCCATAACAGATACACCATACACAAACAAAAAGAACACAAGTACCTTTGTAGGAAATTTACATAGTATTACTGTAGCTAATTAATACTACACCTCAGTTCTAACCTAATCCTAGCACTTTTGTTTTAGTTTTATGTTTGTTTTTTTTTTCAAAATAAAGTCGCAGTCCTTGTGAAAAGACATTTTTTCTGTCTGTGGACAAGCCAAATTTCCCCACAAGGTGAAAAAAAATATCAGACCTTTATCCTTGTGGTAAAATTTAGTCCTCAAAATAATATATAAACTTGACCCACACACGCGGCACACACACACACACACACTCATACACACAACTGGCGCTGGAGAGCACTTGTATTTGTGTGTTGTCAACAGCAAAGCCTGGGGGGACCGTGAGATGACAGGTGGAAGGAGAGATTCAAAGAGGTGGGAGGGATGGAAGGAAGATTGTGGGCCTGGGAATGTTTGGTTGATAGGGCAAGAAAACACTGACCTTTCTGTTTCTCTTTTGATGTCATTATATAGGATAAACTGATGTTTCAGCAATTAGTATATACAGTATTTGACTGAAATGTAATTGCAAACATTTGTGTTGATTACACAAACAACAGAAAGTGATTTTCACATTTCTTTATTTCAGTAGAGTACAGAAACCTCCTACCTCTTTTATCTAGCCGTGAATTAATGTGTCTTTATTGATGAGCAACTTAGAGCATGTTCTGTGTGTCACAGGCTCAAATATGTCAACCTTGTTCCAATACTTGCGCTGAACTTGAGGTGCACAGTTTCATGTGTCATGTTTTGGGGACAGGAAATAGAGGCAGACATATGTGCAAGAGTAGATGGTTTATTCTTAACAGACAGATTGGGGCTAATGCTAATACATACAGTCAATTCAAACACCCTATGACAAACTAACACATTACAGTCAGCATACAAAGTGCCAACTATACTTCTAGAACAAGTGACGCATAAAGAGACAATGCTAATTACAACTGACAGCGCTAATAAAACCAATCAAAGAGCTAAGAAAAACAAACCATGGTAACATTATTTTAACAGAGAGAATGATGGCCAACGCTTACAGGCAATGTGCTAACAAGACTGAGAATGCTAACAGACGATGCTAAAGCTAGCACAGACAAGCACAAACTAACTGGGAATGTCTAACAAACAATACAATAAGACCATGTGTTATACAAACAAACAATCCGACCAAGATTGGAATTACAGTAATCATGAAGCACCAAGGCAAAGAATCACTAGAACAAAGAGAACACAGAGAAAATGATAAAAGAGGAGTCAACAAACCAAAAAGGGGAGTCAGGAGAAATAGAGTGTGAGATGAAATGCCTGACTGGGGTGAGCAGGAGTAAAGGCTTAAATAGGTGGGGCACAGCAGGTTATAAGTGAGCAGCTTGCTGTGGGAGCCAAAAATGGTCAGAAGAGGGATATGCAGGATGATGCACATCATTGTGACAGCATGTAAGAATTGCTTCACTTAGGCTGGGTACATCACCTCTGCCTGATCTGCCTGCGCCAAAAGTTGGTAAATAATTAAACAGAGAAAGAGATGATGCTTAAAGAGTTTGAACGAAATGAGAAATCAAACATGCACATCTAAGTAATAATGCAAAATAATGCTTGCAATGGTGCAAACTTCACCACCACTTCAAATTGCCTAGAATGTGATGTATAATGATGTGTGGATTATTGTTGGCATAGACCTTGCTCAGTTGTAATGATAAATGTATTTATGCAAGCCAGCAAGCTGTGTGGAATTTGGTGAAGGCTAGTGATAGCAAACCGTAAGTAGGCAGTTTGTTAAGTTGTGTGTCTGTAGTTATTGCCTCTGACAGTAATTAAAGACATTTATGCAAAACAAACTCTTATGATTTATGTTGGTGTCCCTGAAATCAGGTGACTTGCTTGGTCATATTAAGAAACACCATACAATAACAGTATTATAAGAAGATTAAAAATAATGGAAAATTAAAGTATAATCCCAAACAACTATGCAATGTAAGGTAGAGGAGACTAGGGCACCCTGCAACTATTTTTATATATGCTGGGATCAGTTTAACATATTGTTACTGCATACCAAAAGAAAGGATAAAATAGTTTTGTATCCATTACATGCTGAGTTGAGAATTGTAAGAAACATTCATTATTGTTATTCATTCAAATCGTTGGGCTTGCTAAAATTGTCCCAACTATAACAACTCATTAAAATGACCATTGAGTTAGATAGAGATAGCAATGTTAATTAAACCGCATAAGCAAACAAACATTAGACCAAGTAGATGCATTTAACTAGTATTTGACTTTTAAGCAGTCGCCTCTATTGTTGGAAATATTAAGAATATGATAACTTACTAATGTGAGAGGATGCCTTGGTTTTCCCTATGTGATATTTGTCCATTGAAGGAAGTAGCATGAGTCACTGCATCCAAAGGCACTTTGAGGTTGCATAAAAGAACTGACTTCAGGCAAAGAAAGCCAGCAGATGCCAACAACACCTGCAATATGTAACATCTCATAACAACATGCAGCATATCAACTTGCCAAATGTGTATTCACACATAAATCTGGCAGCTTTGTATTAAAGCATATGGCTATGTGTGTAGTTACTGAAGTATGTTCTGGTCTCTCATCTGGTCTCTTTTTCCAACTAATGCATTTACCTCATGGACCAAACCAGGCATGGCTGACCAGGCACCTTTATATGCCACTACACTTAGGCTTTATCTGGATTTTTCTTCCTTGACATCTTTATAGAAGGGCTTGGCAGAAAAGTACTGAAGTTGAATTACAGTGGAACAAAACAGAGCTTTCACTACAGTAGCTAGGAGTCTGCGCATGGAGCAAAAACACAGATGTGGCAGATCAAATTTCAGGCAAAACTGACACTATAGTGGCTACAAGTCTCTGCAAATCCATAGGCTGGGAGAAGTCACTGAACTTTCCACCAGCTACAATGGGCTGGGATGACACATGCTCATCTGTCTATAGCAGTTATAATAGTGCCGGTGGTGAATGATGGGGACCAATTTTTGTTTTCTATGAATCACTACGTGACCATTATCCATCCTACATGTTTAAACATGGCTATTGATCCCCACTGATCTACATTTGGGTGATTTCACAGTCTCAGTCTCGCCACTCCTGTGCTGTCTGTACAATTGGATTGACCTCTGTTTGTAATGTGAGATGGTGCTGGAGTGTAGAATTCACAACTTTCCACTCCGTAGTCAAAACCTTTCATCACAGAAGACTCAAAGGGTTCACCGGTTGTTGAACATGGTACTGATATAAACATTTCAGAAGAAAGTTAGACGTGTTTTTTTACTAATTAGGTTTACATGGTTTACTAGGAAATGAGAACCATGTAAAATAATATGCAACAATTTATTTAATTATTATATTATAATATATGCTTGTATATGCAAACATCACATTTTTCTACTTTAACGCTAAAATAATGTTACATCTCTGAGTATCATCTGATGCTGGTATGAAAGTAAAAAGAAAGATATTCCCTCGTTTAAGTATGAGGTCGTTCTGTTCCTCCAGATTTTATGGTCCAACATCTCCATTCTACCAGGCAGAAGTTTCTTGTTCATAACCATGTCTTGGCTATGTATTGGTTCCCTGTCTGTCTGAGTCTCGTGTTGAGTCCAGTTTTGTCTGTGTGTTTGATTTTGGCAGCATCCCAGTTTAGATTTGCATCTGCATGTATCTGACAGTCGAGCACGACTGGGCAGTCTGTTGTGTTTAAAGAACACGGATCCATCAAAGTCATCAAATTTTCACATCATGTTTGTGGAAGTGTATCATGTTATGAACAAAAGAGATTACTGATAAGCTCAGAAAACAAGACACCTTGATGCACAACAGCGTGGAAAAAAAAATTAAAACCATATTTAAAGAGTTTGGACTCCAAATGTGGAATTCAAACATCATGAAATTCAAGAGCAATGTCTGCATCGGAAAGTTCAACGAACAAATATTAATGCAAGTATTTGCCCTAGTTTGCAAGCTCACAAAGGAAGCCAGGGCAAATTCTAAAGCAACTAAATGCCATCTCTCACACTGACTATGTTAATTTTCAGTAGTTGAAAGGAAAGCCCCACTTCTCTCCCAAAAGAACATTGCTGTCAGAAGGCTACTGGAAAACATTTTGTAAACAGATGAAACCAAATAAGATTTTTTTGTCTTATTGCTTTCCCATGACCCTGACAAGGAATATGCAGATAAGAAAATAAATAAATGGTTCAATTGTGTTCTCTTTGTCTACCTTTAGGCATTGTGTGAAAACAATGTTTATGCAAAAATATATAAAATTCTAAAGGGTTGACACTGCAGTCCATTACAAATATTTCGGGTAATTAATATTTGCCTTAAGAAGTGAAGCATTTCAGCTCATCCTTCAACTGCATTTGATGCTCTGCCCTGTTGAAACATCTCTTGATCATCACTCATCAGAAGCTTGCAACACACCTACAAGGTTCACTTGCAGCAAGCTATTTATGCTGACACCTTTTAACTGACTGATGGCCAGCTTCCACACACACACACACACACACTTGCATAGAGATTGCATAGATATGTTGTATCAGTGCCTACTCTCACGTTAACACGCAGATTCATACACACACTGTGAGAGCTGAGAATAAACAAAGGTGTGAAGTTGGCTACAACTGTGAATGTACCCGTCTTGAGTCTTGAGAAGTGCAATCATTTTCTCATTAGCTGTTAATTTATCTCTCTCTCAGTGTCATACTGCAGGGCTACCACAGAGTTTATCTGAACCCTCTTAATTACTGAAGGGACCCTTCGTCAGAAATGAATCTGGCTCAACTGCTCCTGCAGGGCAAAAACAAGCAGAACACAAACAGCTTTGGTTTGATTGTGTTTTTTTTTTCCTATACGAAGATTGATGTGGCCATTGAAAGACTGACCAGATCGATTTGACTGTGTTCGGCTGGGCCATAATAAAGTCATTGCGCTGTGTTTCTTTATAGAGTTAAATAAGGTAAGGACAACTAAAGCACTTGTTACTTGCTGCAATAGCAGGCTGAGCCTGGAGGTTATAAGCAAGCTGTAATAAATGCTCTCACACTATCCATTCCTCCAGATAACCACATTTCCTGTGAGAAATCTTCTCAACATCTTTGGGCTAATATACGTTACAGATCTATGCATCTTTTTAATCAAAGCTACATTAAAAGGATGGAAAATTCCTCTTCATACCTCCAGGTGATGCTTTGCTGAAATTGAGAAATTGCAAAATTAAAATCAGCGCAATTAAATGTCACGTATAAAAAGTAACACTTCAGATTTACTGCAGTCCACAGAGTAACCTACATTTAGGATCCTGTGTGGTGAGAGCAAACACATATTAAAATATGAGCCTGCCTTCAGGTGTGTCCAAACTGTGACCACATGACCTTCAAAAGAGGGAAAAGGGTTAATTTGCCTTGAACAGATGTTTAAATGTTTATTTCTAATGCCGGTTCATATTCTCATTATGAATGAAACAAAGCTATGAATATACATGAGTGGTAAATATAGAAACGTGCACTATAATTTTCAGTCTTAAGCTATGGTTTGTACTGTGGCCACATTCGTGCTGCCTTGCTCTGTGTTGTGTTGTGCAAACCAAGTGTGTCCCATATTACAGGATTCTGTTTACATATTCAGAGCACTCCATTATAGATTAGAAAGGCAGTGCTGACAGAGGCAGGATAAGTTATCTAAACAGACACTTTTGAGATTCACACTGGTGCATAAGGGTTATGTTTGGATTACCAAGCTCTTGTGCATATAAAAAACATGCTCTTTGTACACCGTGACCTACATGAATATCAATGACAACTTTCAACTTTGTAATCTTATGAATGAAGAAACTTTTCAAATAAGTTTCATTTTGAGCTTTCATGCCTGTCTATGGACTTCAAAATGAGTTTTATTTTTAATCAGAATCTCACGTTGGGGTGTTATGGTGGTGCAGTGGTTAGTTCTGTCGCCTCACAAATGTGGGTTATCTCCCACATTCCAAAGACTTGGAGTAGGTCATTTTGAGTTTCTAACATGCCCTAAGTGAATTATTGTATGTGCCCTACATTGGATTGGCCCCCTGTCTAGGGTTGTACATGCCCTGCGCCCTGTGCTGGCAGCTATGCACTTACTCTCCTACGAATATGACTTGTGTCCTCTGTCATTTTTATTATTTATTCAAAGCCGTATGGAATGTGTTGCACTCTTCGTTTGTACAGTTTGTACACTATCAGTGACATCTGTGATGTTTTGAATCTGCAGTATGCAGCATATATCACAGTTCCACTGTCATGCTAGCAAGCTAACTGCTAATAAACTGTAATACATGAAACAGAGGTGGCATTTCAATTTCAGTGTTGTATGGTGTACTGCATAGTGTTGTCAGTTTTTATTTAATAGAAACCAATTGTGTTAAAATATACCACAATAATCATGATTTATTTACTTCACAAATGCACATGACTATTAGGCAAACAACTAGTATACCAGGTTTCTGGTCTGGTCTGGTAATTGTTTTGACAAAGCTAACATGCAGACAGCAAGATGGTTGAATTTATATCTGCTTAAATAATTCTAGTAGGTTTTGACACACCTTCCAGTGTGTACTTTGTGATTATGGTACTAATGTAATATTTATAGTTGCATAGCTGGTCTGTTTTCAATAAAAAGCAATTTTGTTTTTTAAAAGATAGGCCATGGTGCCCTTTTAACAATGAAGTTCAGGAAATGTGAAAAGTGTCTATTGTACTGTAGGATGTCGCATGAGAATGCACGCGGTTGTGTTGCTGTATTCAGTAGTACATATTTAACTTATTCCTCTAGGCTACTTTATGAAGCCAACATTACAGCAATGATTACCAGAGCTTTTATGTACTCCTATAATGTGCTGGTATATTCAGTGCTCATTGTTTTCCAAACAGTATTGGTGCAGATTCGTTGTAATGGATCCAATCCCTCATTTCGTTCTGTTGTCACATGAAGGGGTTTGGCTTTACTTTGGGCGACATGTTATTGAGTTAATGGCTGCTGCTAGGATCCATTCCAAATGCTCTAAATTGCAGGACCATCAATCTAGTCTGGTGTTTCTCACTCAAAGGGAGTCATCAATTAGGAGGCTGGTGTTCTGTCTTTTGGCCCAGACCCCATCCTCCCCATTCTCGCCTACGAATGGCCTGTCTAATCTGAGACAGTGCAGAGAGAGAGAGAGAGAGAGAGAGAGAGAGAGAGAGAGAGAGAGAGAGAGAGAGAGAGAGAGAGAGAGAGA